>APFE031385263.1:43707-79757 GCA_000404065.3 Pinus taeda
TAAAAAACATATTTAAATTAAAAATTATCATCTTTTAATTTGGTTGTATGTTGTTTATACATATAATCTAAACTATATATATACACTTCGTGCTGTGAGTTATGCCCTCCACAAATACCTATGAATTATGAAAAGCTGGCAGTTCTTGCTTTGCTAACATGGTAATAGTGAACAGTAGATTTTATGCCTCATATAAAGAGAATTGTAATTTGATATTCAGTTTCTGTTATACTAGGATTTTCTCTAGTTGCAATTAACTTTCAATCAGGAGTCACTTAGGTTGATGATTATCAGTGCTTTTGACATACCTATTATGTGAGTGTCCTTGAGGATATATATAGCCTTGTGCACATGCATAGAATTGTGAAACGTTGCCAAGGAATTCCGTTGCTGTCACGGTAGGTCAATCCTCTGGTGTCTTCAGGAGGGCCTTCGATGCCCTAAAAGATCAATCCTCAGCCTCAGGATGATTCTGGTACCCAGAAGAGTTATTCGTTGTTCCCATGAGGCCCTTTGCTGCCTTGGAAGATCAACCTGCAGCCTCAGGCTCAGGAAGACTCTGCTACTCAGGAAAGGTAATCCGCCGCCTTACAAGGTTGACCCAACGTTCGCTGCCACAGACAATTAAGTTTCCAATCTTTGCCGGCTACAGAGTCTGATTCTTAGCCCTGGTATGTCACCCGCTGCCGCAGAGGAAGATTTCTTCACCCTTCGTTGGCACTGGAAGACTGATCTTCAGCCCTGGTATGTCATGCGCTGTCACAGGAGGATTTCTTGACCTTCGCTGCCACTGAAATACTGATTCTCAGCCATGGTATGCCATGCGCTGCCACAGAGGAAGATTTCTTGACCTTTGTTGCCACTGAGAGACTGATCCTCAGCCCTGGTATGCCATGCACCGCTACAGAGAGATGTCTTGACCTTCACTGCCACTGAAAGACTGATTCTCAGCCCTGGTATGCCATCCACTGCCACAGAAAGACAATTCTAGCCCCTTGCTACCTCAAAGGATAGTTTCCAGCCCTCTGCTTATCTCAGAAAATGACCCTATGCTTATCTCAGAAAATGACCCTATGCTTATCTCAGAAAATGACTTGCTGCCTTAGAATGATCACTCCAACCCTTGCTACCTCAGAAATGAAGATTTCAGTTTTGGCTTTGACTCAGAAAGATGACCTTTCAATCAGAATTTGGCCCGGTAACCAGAAAGGTAAAAGGATTGGCTAGGGTGGAATCTTTCATTACCGAAATCAATTAGGAAAAAAGGGTCTTAAAGCGCTCCAAATAGAAAAAAAGTGTTCTTAAAACCGTCTAATTAGGAAAAATGGGTCTTAAAACCCTCAGCGGCAAAGAACCCTCCAAGAGCCTCAGCTGGAAAGAACAGCAATCCATGATCTCACAATAAACCTTTTGAGTTTTCCCTTCTAGTTTTAATTTTGAGTGCCTAACCTTTTCCCTCCACCCCAAACCTCCGTTTTCCCAAATTTGACTTTTATTGCAAGTTCCCCTCTACTTGCCCCAAATAAAATTATCTAATGTTACCTAAGTAACATCAAATAACGAGTAATGAGTTTCTCTTTACAATTGACAATAACTTATAGGGTTAAATAAGCTGTTACGTCCTCCATTCCCTTCGACACCCTTCCCTTCGTCATATAAAATTATCTCATGTTACCTAAGTAACATCAAATAATGAGTTCCTCTTTACAATTGACTAGAAGTTAATTGACTATAGCTTATAGGGTTAAATAAGCTATTACGTCCTCCCTTCCCTTCGACATTTAATTTGAAGAGGACATTACAATTTGACGAAGGCTTATACATTGATTCATTTATTTTAGATAACATGAAGGTTGAGATTGAGCTATAGGATGTGCTGGTGCACGAATTACTTAACATCCTTCAGTAGTTCGTTATCCAAAATTTTTGATATATAACATATCAATTTACTGTTTAATATGTTGTTATAAGTATTTGCTAGATAGTAGATATCATTTGTAGGACATTAATATTGCTTTACCCCTATTGATCTTTCTTTTCCCTAGACATCATTGGTAGGACATTGATATTGCTTTACCCCAATTGATCTTTCTTTTCCCCAGTGTCATGGGATCTAAGAGATCATGTGGAATTCTGCTGTCAGTGAAGAAAAATCATGCAAGTGTCAACTAGTGATTGAATAATTGCCAATGGAAAATTTCCTTTGCAAACTTGTTGATCACGTGTTGACACAATTGAATATAGTTAGTAGGAATCATCTGGCAACTGTTAAGTGGTCTAAGCCTTATTTTTTCTCTAGCAATTTTCATAATTTGAGATAAGAGCTAGATTTTGTTTTACGTCTATCTATTATTTTCTATAAATTTTTATTTTTGCTCTAGTTTTACCAAGAATAAGCATTTGCAAATTACAGTCTTTCTTATCTCTTCTATTCTGATTTTCTCCTTATAGGGCAAGGTTGCTTGGCAAGCAAATTCCTCTGATGGATTTTCGGAGTATGAATCTGTTCCTATGGTTGACAAGGCTGTGGATATTAGTTGGAAACGAAAGTGTTATGGAGAAAATTTGCCGGTATCGAAAGGTATCGTTTAATTTGCATTTGACTTTTGGAATGAGAAGACATTTTCTTTATTTTTTGGTTGGAAATGAAAGGATTATGGAGAAAATTTGCTGGCATCTAAAGGTATTGTTTAAGGTGCCATTGACTTTTGGAATAAGAAGTCGTTTTTATTTTTTGGTCTCTACCTAAGCAACCATGTTTTGGGATATCAACATGTAACAAGTGTTGTCCCAACCTTGATTCTAATTTAATTTTGTTTTGCGTTATTTAAAAATATCTTGAAAACTCAGAATCATATATAATCATATATGCCAGACAAGTCACAAAGGTAACATTTGATAACTGTTTGGGGGTTTTCGTTTGAGTGTAATGTAAAAATTGATGTCACTGAAAGGCACATTTAATGATGGGAGGTTCGAAGGCAGATTTTGTGCATTTCATTTCATGTTATTAAAAAATATCTCGAACATTATTTATTGAACGGAATGAACCTTTAGTCGAACTTGATTCAAACCTGAGCCAAATTTATATTTTGTTTGAGGTTTGCCAACTTCGAATCTCAAAGTTTAAGTTCCGCGAACCCTGTGACATACTATGAGACTGAAGGATTATAAACTTCATTTAAGATTTATGAATGATAAAAAAACTTGAATTAGCTTCTTGAGTATAAAAGGGGAACTTAAGGATTATAGATCTCATTTATAAATATTTTGTTTTGGAAGTTGCTTCTAGAGACATCCCAAATTTGGTGCTTGCATTTCATACATTATAATGTTCTCTATTGATTAATTGCCTAAGGGAGGATGAAGTAGCCTATCCAACACTGTAAGCTATAGTCATTAATATCTAATATCTAATATCTAACACTGTAAGCTATAATCCTTAATAAAGGGGGAATTGGGGCTACACTTATAACCCCACACGTCAGATTAAAGAAGATACTTATAACCCCACACGTTAGATTAAGGAAGAGAGGCTCAGAGGCCCCATGAGGAGGCTACCCTTGTAACCCCTCACATTAGATTAGATTAAAGAAGATTGAGCCCCATGAGGAATCTATAAAAGAGAGGTGGAATTATTTTCTCATCATGAATTGGATTGGATGATGTCTTTTTCTTTGAGGCCGAGGCTTTGAGGGTTTTAAAACCTTCTTTCCTTCGTCTAGTTTTGGTGAAGGTGATCCCACCATAGCTAGACTTCCCTTTTCTCTGTCTATTACAGCTTAATATTCTTGGACCATCCTCTGGTCTGGTTTGGCACATAAGGAAGTGGTTCTTGGTTATTCAACAAGCCCTTTCAAAGAACAACGAAGGTCATTTCTGGGGTATGTCTGGCCACTAGAGATTTGGTTAAAGTCTAAAGAGACTTGATGCTGTGGAAGGACCTCGCTGAGGCACCAAAGTTTGATTCTAGGACAACAAGGCAGTTTTTAGAGTAGCAAAGACCCCTCTAGGGTCTGAGCGAGGTCCTGAAGGCACCTAATTCAGGCAGCGGCCCCCGTTTCCAGACTTGTTCCATGACAGCACTGTGGTTGAGTTGATCTGAGATTTGTGGGTGAAGGTTACCTGGATAGAGATCATTGTTGGATCAAGTGAGGCAGTGACCTCCGTGCCAAGGGCTTCTTTTGGCAGCTTGTCAAGACCTCCTTAAGATCTCCCTGCAGCAGATTAAAGGAAACACTTGCAGCTGAGTAAAGGCACACCCTGCAGTACCCTGGTTAAGGCTCTTGCAACAGTAAAAGGGAGACTCCATCACACCACAGCCACGGACATGGAACAGCGGGGCAGACAAGTCAGAATAGAGAACAATAGGTAAGTGGATCTGTAAGGGTAGCACTGTAGCAAGACACCCAGTCCAGTTAGGGCATCATTAGCATAGCAGAAATTTAGTAAGACTGAGGATCATCTGTGTTACATAGGACAATTATTCTTAAAGTGGGTTGAAGTTGTTTGTAACTTTGTGGATCAGCAATCTTGATTTGGTTTCATTACTGTTGAATATCACCCAGTCCAGTTAGGGCATCATTAGCATAGCAGAAATTTAGTAAGACTGAGGATCATCTGCGTTACATAGGACAATTATTCTTAAAGTGGGTTGAAGTTGTTTGTAACTTTGTGGATCAGCACTCTTGATTTGGTTTCATTACTGTTGAATATTAACATTACAGTTAGGAATTGTTCTGGTTGCATGGGCCTGCTGTTCATTGGACAGTTAGTCCTAATCAATAGTAGTTTGCAGAAGAATTTATGATTGTTGTGCATCTTTTATATCATTATGGATATCTACTGTTATACGGGCAAATGAATGTGCACTGCTGTTATGATATATAACCCTCTTCATGAATTGTTGAAAGCTTAGTCAAAATTAGAACCCTAAGTGCAAAAGTCCCCATGGGACATTATATACACTGACTTTTCTTTGGCTTAGGTGCTACGTCTGACTGTCCGAGGGATATCTATTCTGGCAAATTTGCTTGTGACTTACTAGTCACATGATACATCCTTATTTTGACATGTCATTTAGTTGTGGGAGACAAAGAGAATGAACATCGGTAGGCCAAAAAGTCGTGATTTCAAGATAAAATCGGGATGTTATTGAGATGTTCACAACACTGGGTAGCAAGACACCCAGTTCAATTAGGGCATCATTAGCATAGCAGAAATACTGAGGATCATCTGTGTTACATAGGACAATTATTCTTAAAGTGGGTTGAAGTTGTTTGTAACTTTGTGGATCAGCACTCTTGATTTGGTTTCATTACTATTGAATATTAACATTACAGTTGGGAATTGTTCTGGTTGCATGGGCCTGCTGTTCATTGGACAGTTAGACCTAATCAATAGTAGTTTGCAGAAGAATATATGATTGTTGTTCATCTTTTATATCATTATGGATATCTACTGTTATACGGGCAAATGAATGTGCACTGCTGTTATGATATATAACCCTCTTCATGAATTGTTGGAACCCTAGTCAAAATTAGAACCCTAATGGCAAAAGTCCTCTTGGGACATTATATAAACCGTCTTTTCTTTGGCTTAGGTGTTAGGACTGACTGTCTGAGGGATATCTATTCTGGCAAATTTGCTTGTGACTTACTAGTCACATGATACATCCTTATTTTGACATGTCATTTAGTTGTGGGAGACAAAGAGAATGAACCCTGGTGTACTGTGTAATACTTTGTCAACCTTATCGTGAATCATGGCCCTATTGGCAACATATGTGAGCAATAGTAATCTCTAGTTTAGAACCTTGAATGGTCAGTGGAGGAAAGGATGAATTTAAGATTTTTTTAGATGGGCACCTCTGGTCAACACATGTGAGAAGCATTGCCCATTATGAGATTTTACAGGGATGTCGATAAGTGTCATTTGTATCCTGACTATCCTTGTACTAAGTAGCAGTGACTGGGGAAAATCTATTCTACCATAGTCATCAGGAGTTGCACTTGGCCCTAACCACAATAAATAGCCTGCCTATTCCCCTGCTTAGGTGGGTGTGCAAGCTCAAGAGGCATGAACATGTATTTGGGGGTATTTGAACCTTGGTGGGGAAAATAACAACCACCCTGCTTTACCATTCAACCAACTGAAGTCCGTTTGACTGAATTTAAGTCTGTATTAGGATGTTCATTTTTCAGGTTAGCAACTATATGGATGGTTATGTTGGAGAAAATTCAAGGTGATGGTCAATGTAGTTGGAAAAGAAACTAAATATGGAGGAGGCACAATTGGTGGAATTGTTTCAACTGTAGAAGGAAGATAAGATGGTGAGGGTGAAAACATTGTATTATAACTTTGGAGGAGCAATAAACTAGGAGGGTCATCCAGATCCTAAACTTTAAAAGATATGGTTGACAATGTCCTTAATATACTTGGGATTTGGAGGTATATTGTTTTCTTGTGTTTCCTCTATGGTTTTAGAAATTTGTACTGCCTTCTATGTGACGGTCAAAGTTTGTTATGTACAGTATTACATTTGGATTTGCCATCATCAACAAGAACATTTCAGTTTGCTTGGTATAACTTTGCTGGTAAAATACACATGTTGAATCAATACGATTATAAATCAGCATTGCAGGACTTACTGATTCACTGATTAAGCAGCAAGTTGACTCAAAACAAGTTCTCAGGAGGAGGAAGTTGTCCCAGGTCTGAAGAAATTGGCATGTGAGTCTGCCAAAATTTCCCCCCTTTTTTGAGGAACCGTGTTGGCAGGGGAAAATGATGCCTTAGAAGATATTTTGGACTACTTTTCTTGCAGATTTCCTCTCTGTGAGTGACAACTTTACATTAGCGTCGTGATAGATGGGAAAGTGGTGTTTAATCTGTGGTAGATACTTATCTTGCATGTATATATGTTAATTTAGCTGGAAAAGATCAAAACTTATGCAAATTTTTAATGTTAGCCGATTTTTTGCCTACTTTGCCAAGTTTTTTCATTGTTATGGTTTCTGAGCTGGGTCATTCCCAAGTCTGACTTCTGTATCTCTGTTGTATGCAGAATATGAATAAATTGTTCTTCCCCTTCCATTATATTGGGATTAGTGGTGCTTTCTGTCAGTGACGCATTTTAGGAAGTTTTTTTTTTCAACTGGAGTCATGGGATCAGGCATTGATTATGAGAATTTATTCCACATTTAGTATCATTGTAGACAGTTTGTGGTTTAGCAGTGCTACATAATGTAATCCAAGTTGAAATTCAGCATCAGGACTCCATATCATATTTTATGTGCTTGAATTTTATGCACTATAAATATAAAATTATAAGAAGTTTGGCATGGCAAAAAGATCACACTTCTAATGGCTTTTAAAGCAGCGTACGACTGACAATATGGGTGTAAGATGCAAAACCACATTACAAGTTTGAAGTTAACCTGAAAAGGAGCATCTGGCACACCATCCCTTGGTATTTTCTATTTCTAGAATGAGTATTTTACTATTTTGTAAATGAGAATATTCTCTTATTTATATAACAAATCTTACTAATACTATGTTCGTTTATTTTGTATGTTGCATTTAGCAAATGTGCTTATAGCATTTGTTTCCTCCCATAATTTCCCTTCTAGTTTGTATGTTGCAATTGAGACAAATCCTCCACATGCTCCCACTTTCTAACAGGATATTTAATTTTCTTTTCCCTTCTCGGGTAAGTTTGACTTATGGCATTTTGGAGCTTAAATATAGCGTTATAAATATCTTTTAGTCCTGCTCTAGATTGTTGCTTTCCATGATGCATCTTTTTTATTTGGTTGACATTTTCAAAGATGCTTTTATTTCTGTTTACTGCAGATGTCTTCCTACCTGTAGATGATCTTAAAACACCCCAGGGGATCGTTGTGCAGATTATGGCATTTTTTATGGCCTTCATTATGAGCATACTTGCTGTATTCAATTTTGCTACAGATGGCATCAAAAAGAAAGTGTCAAGTGGAAATAAGAATGCAGAGCTGAAGTCCAAGACCATAGCATATAATTATGAGACTGAGCCTAAGGAGGAATCTCAGCATCCTACTACATGTGAGTTCACTGCTAAAGATGTTCTTCCATCTGTTCTAAAGCGTCTTCAGGAGTTGGAAGATAAGGTCAATGAGGTTAGTGCAAAGCCTCCTCAAATGCCAGAAGAAAAGGAGGAATTATTGAATGCTGCTACATGCCGGATTCATGCTTTAGAAACTGAGCTGGAAGCAACAAAGAAGGTGAGATGCACATGGTTTTAAATTTATTGTACTTCAAGCTGAGCTTTCTTTTGTCTTTCAAGAAATTTAATAATCGGATTCTGTTCTCATATATATGAATATATCTCACCATCTTCAGGCATTGAAGGAAGCACTTGCTAAACAGGAAGAGCTTATTGAATCCATGGAGAAAATGAAGGAACTTCAATTTCGTGTAAGTTATTTTTTGGGTATGGAGAAAATTTTGGCTTAGATGTCACCACCAAGGTGTACATATCATCAAAATCATACATGAGTTGCACCAGGCCACACTTGGCTTGTGTTGAGCCGTATCTTCTGTCTGATTTGTTGTGTCTTTTCTTTCAAATACCTTCGATTTCCACTCCTCTATCCAAGATTTCAATATCTTGCAGAACTCTTTTGTTCAGTCGTTATGTTGACTCTTCTCTGCCCTGATTATCTTCATAAAAATATTCTTTCCTTATAGCTTTCTTTCTGGGAATGGCATGTATTAGTGAAATCTGGTTTTATTTCTGCTATCTTTTCATTAGAACTCATCTTGTCACTGATATTTCATTGGGGGATGCTTGTTCTGGATTCCCTAAACCCATGGTATTACTTTTCAGTGATAGACCTTGGTTACTTTCCACTTAACGATGCAATTTTTCCAAAACAAGACTGCTTCAGAAACATTTTTCTGTTCATTTTGACAGCTCTTTATGTTCCAATTATTTTCTAGCAAGCAGCTATTAGAAATTTAGAAGGTATACTGATTGCACTATGTAACTAAAGGTGACCATTTCATAATTAAATGATTGCTTTCCTGAAGTTCTATCTCACCTCAATCTCTTCACGAGGACCTCTACTGTGGTTTGATTCCACACGTATTGTGCCACACTTTGATGTAGCCTTTCAAATTTCCAATTTTGAAATTTTTTTGTGTACATCTCTGCACTCACTGATCATGGCATCAGCTCAAAATGCAAATATATTTCAGTGAGCAGGGATGAGTAAGATTCCTTCCAGCGACCTACTACTCGATGGCACATCATGCAGATTGTTGACTAGAAAGATGATTTTTGAATTTTCTAGTGAGCTGCTATTAGATGGTCATACTGATTGGCACATCTTTACCTAAAGGGGGCGGGATGCCACACTTCGACTTCCCTTGTGGCAGCGCCTCCTTTTGAACTGAACTGCCAACCTTGTCTTTGAGTGTTGCCTAATGTGCAAGTGGCACCCTCTCTTGCATTGTCCTCACTGAGTGTCTTGAGCATTTTTGAAGAAGCCAACTTCTGTTGTGCGAGTGCCCTTTGAGAGCCTCATGGACAGCACTTGATGATTAGTTCGGCACATCAGCACCTTCATTAAATATTAAATACATTTTCCGTGTAAGTTTTCAAAGAGGATGTGCTAATACTGTGTTAAGCTGGAATCTTTCTGCTGCTGTTTGACTGGTTATTGTTTTTGCAGAAAAGGAGATTTTGTTGGTGAAGCATATTCTCTGAACTACAGTATCTGGTGTTTGATTTAAATGGCTGCTGCCCTTGTTTTACTTCTCCGAAGATTCTTTCAGCTTGATGATTTTGAAGTCACTGCTATATTGACTTGAGAAGAGAAAGTTGTGACTGGACTTTGGAATGTGTGTGTGAGGTTTTTGGAATGTTGCAAAGTTAAAAATGGTTATTCTTTGGCGAATGTATGCCCTGCACGAGCTTTGACAAGTTGACAAGGACAAATTGTGGAGTTGCCTAATATAATAGCATGGTATATGTGTTTCCACTTTTACTTTTGGTGATGGTAATTTGTGAACGTAGACTGTTGAACACTGGGATTGACATTGTTAATTGAGTTGTGTCTATTTTCAAGTCTATATTGATTTGAATTTTGTATGGTAAATATATGGTTAAATGTTTCACTTGGGATGAATGTTTCCTTCATAGAGAAGACTCAAGAGCAATGAGTCAAAACTGTTAAATTGTGTGGATTTGGAAATTGTGTCCTAGGAAATGGTTGGCTTTATTTTTTGTTCACTGTTTTGTAATATATAGTATAATTCATTTCATTATAAGCTTGATTGTTGAATGTTGTGGCTCCTGTACACTTTCATATTGAAGTTTGATAATAGTCGAATGCTATGATTGTATTTATTTTTATATGTTTGAAGAAAATTTTTATTGTTTAATGAGTAATTCAGGGATAAAACATCACTAATTGCTGCAAATCCTTGTATTTGTTCTCGCCTGTGTTTAAGCCACTTGAATCATCACTGTTTTGTGATATATAATATAATCCATTTCATTATAGGCTTGATTGTTGAATGTTGTGGTTCCTGTACATTTTCGTATTGAAGTTTGATAATAGTTGAATGCTATGATTCTATTTATTTTGTTATGTTTGAGGAAAATTTTTGTTGTTTAATGAGTAATTCAGGGGGATAACATCACTAATTGCTGCAAATCCTTATATTTGTTCTCGTCTGTGTTTAAGCCACTTGAAACATCACTATATGCTGCAAATCCCTTACTATTTGTTGTCATCTGTGTTTTAAGCCACTTTTGAATCTAAGATTGCCTACTATTCAAAAGAGAATTATGCCGAGGGCATACAGTTTTAGGCCTTTTGTTTGACACTCAAAAGTGCAATTTAATACCTGATTTGGGTTAAAGTTCATGCTTGAAACATATGTTTTCATTGGATATGGGCCTGCAGATGCCGTCATTATCATGAACTATTTATGATTTCAAAAATAAATTTAGCTAGATTGTGTTACAGTAAGTCTTCATGATTCAGAAGTAGTAATTAGTACAACTTTTTGTTTTTGTAAGCAGAGAGTAGTATTTTACTGTGAACAAAATAGAGTTACAAAATCAGACCAGAATCCCAACGGAAAAAAATCAGTTAGAAATATGGATTATCCTGAGACTGTGCATGTCTAAATCCAGCTCTATAAGCCTATGTATGATAGCTGTACCTGCTAATAATTTGGCCTCTATCCTTAGAATATTATCATATTCAGACCTTTTAACCTGGACTGAGGACATGGAATTGAAAAATATTACAAATTAGTGGTGGGTTTATGGTCTCTCACTAGGGTGATTATACATGCGAGGAAAACACTGTAATGAAATAACCAGTAAAGAGAGGAACCCAAATTCCATGTTTGTCTGGCATTATCATCTTTGATATGATTGGGTAGAGGGGATGAGCTCCAGGGTTCTCCTGTTCCTTGTTTGTCTCATCTCCATAATAACTGGCTGAGGCTTGCACTACATGAAGGAGAGAGCGGCAATTGGCATTTGTCTTGTTAAGCTCAGCTCGAATTTACTGCAGAACCTTGGTGTGGTGCTCCTCCAGTTTGTCAGTGTTTGGCAGTAGAGGTCAAGGGTGGTGGAGAGATGAGTAATGTGACTTCTGGTATGGTCCATATCCAGCACAATTTAGCTGATTCCTCTTCAATCCACATTTTGCTGGTGCACTTCCTTTTTTGGCAAACCTGTTCCTAACTTGCAAATTTGCTGAATAGTGGTTGGCCTATGACTTTTTCAAAACCCATGGCTTACCACAGAACTGGTTTGCTTCCTTTGGCATTGGTGGTTGATTCTTTGCCGAGGTGGTTTGTGATATCCCATGGAAATTTTTGCCCTAGGGTTGCATAGATAACTAGGGTTTCAACAGAAAATTCCTTTGCTTCTTCAATACAACAGTTCATTCAATAGTACAGCATAAGAACAAACAATATGATTCACAACAAGTAGCACTGTCCATTCATCAACATATAATCATTATTACAACCCACACAGTATCAACAGACTAAGCAATAGCTCTGGTATTAGTTCCAAATTCAAGCAATTAAATATGCCCTAACAAATGACCTAAGAATATCCTACAGATTGGAAGTGGCTACAGCAGCGTGAAATCCTTACGAATTCTGCCTCCCAATGTGCCGGGGAACCTCAGGAAGGGTTTGGTTGCCCTCAATCTGCCTCAAAAAGATTTGACTATATGAGTGACTTCTGTTCAAGCCCAGCAAGTCTTGGTTAAGTTGGGAGATTATCTCTGCCCTGAATCGGTGGTTTTAGCATCAGTCCAACCTTAAAATTTTGTCCTCCTTCCGGAAGATTGCCACAGATTTGTATAGTCCTCCAAGTGACTTAAACCACCTGCCCAGGAAACTTCGGCCTGTTGGCCTCAGAAGATTCTTGGCCGCCTCAGAATTTCGATCTGCTGGCCTCAGAAGGTATTCAGTTGCCTCAGGAAAGTTGTTCTGATGCCTCAGAGAGTTTGTGACTGACCTCAGGAAACCCATATTTCTCACCACATATGCTACAAAGCATTTTCAAGAGATGCACCGAATTTCTGTCCAAAATATGTCACAAGTTCTGTGATTTCCTGAGATCAAGCTGCTTCCAAAATCCTGTGCCAGAACAAAAAGAGGGGTGACTAGGTAGCGTGGGATCACCTCCCACCGAAACTAGTCAAAAGGAAAGGGGTCTTAAAACCCTCAGGCTCAGGCTCAAAGAAAAACAGAGACAAATTGATCCAATCTAGTGATGATCAAAATGATTTCTCTCGTATATATAGATTTCCATGTGGGTGATTCTCTTAATTAATTGAGAGGGGTTTGTGATAATCACCAATTTTGGGCTTTTATAGCTCAGCTGCCCCAAAACTTACCCCATGTTGCCCAAACATTGGGTAATTTGAGGTTTTCCCCTTTATCAAACCCTATAGCCTACAAGGATTGATAGGCTATTTCGTCCATTGGGGAATTAATCCATAGGGGATATTACAGCCCCCCCTTCTTGACATTGCTTGTCCTCAAGCAATGGCCTGTCTGGGTGCTGCATAACTTGCCCCCCTACTATTTTCTGTACTACTTTGTTATCTACATCAGCATCAACACTCCTCGCCTTTAAGAGTTTTGTTAAGATTGTATACAGTTCTCCCAGATCTGTTCATTTTGTCCTTGGGAGAATTGTGGGATGATTTCCTTGATTTTGTGGGCGTTTTCTTCTTTGCTGGATCGAATTTAAGATTTTTAGTCACACTTGAATGCTGTTTCACGGAATCTTGAATGATCTTACCCACTGATTGCTTCTTTCGTGATTTTTTGTTTGTTCTTGCACTTTGTACCACTGGGCTTAGAACTACCTTTCCTTTCAACAACTTTCATTGTGGATGTTCCTCTTTTCTTTTTTGTTTGAGCTTTAGGTGTGTTGGTCTGCAAGTTTTTTCTCTTCCCTCTAACAATGGACCTTTTTACTTTTGATGTTTGCTGAGATGATGGTGTCTGATCTTCTACAACTTGATATTTCCTTGATTTACCTGGAGTGCCATTTATATCCAACTTTCTGGCCCTTTTTGCAGATCCCGATTTACCTGGATTACCATCTGTATCCAACTTTCTGGACCTTTTTGCAGATCTATTAGGCTTCTTGTGCTCATTGTCATCAGTAGATGAATGCCTTTTATGAGAAACATATGCGTTGCCTTGACCTATAAACATTTTTTCATTAATCTCTTGGATACCTTCCGCCCTTTCAAGGATTCAAAATCCTTTAGGATGCTTTCAGATTCTTCAACATTTCTATGTTTTGCAGGCTTAACATTGTGGTCTGCGATCCCTCCTTGAGGAAGATTTGGGTTTGACCCAAGACTAGCAAATGTGCTAGTATTTCACAAAACATTTTCAGACTGCATATTTTCAAACTGAATAGAAGTTTCATTGCTTTTTACCCAGTGATTGCTTCTTTCGTGATTTTTTGTTTGTTCTTGCTCTTTGTACCACTGGGCTTAGAACTACCTTTCCTTTCAACAACTTTCATTGTGGATGTTCCTCTTTTCTTTTTTGTTTGAGCTTTAGGTGTGTTGGTCTGCAAGTTTTTTCTCTTCCCTCTAACAATGGACCTTTTTGCTTTGCTTTTGATGTTTGCTGAGATGATGGTGGCTGATCTTCTACAACTTGATATTTCCTTGATTTACCTGGAGTGTGCCATTTATATCCAACTTTCTGGCCCTTTTTGCAGATCTCGATTTACCTGGATTACCATCTGTATCCAACTTTCTGGACCTTTTTGCAGATCTATTAGGCTTCTCGTGCTCATCGTCATCAGTAGATGAATGCCTTTTATGAGAAACATATGCGTTGCCTTGACCTATAAACATTTTTTCATTAAATCTCTTGGATACCTTCCGCCCTTTCAAGGATTCAAAATCCTTTAGGATGCTTTCAGATTCTTCAACATTTCTATGTTTTGCAGGCTTAACATTGTGGTCTGTGATCCCTCCTTGAGGAGGACTAGGGTTTGACTCAAGAATAGCCAACGTGCTAGTATTTCACAAAACATTTTCAGACTGCATTTTCAAACTGAATAGAAGTTTCATTGTTCATCAGATTTGGATACCTTATTATCATTGATTGACTGGCCATCAACACCACCAGCAACCTCTGACTTGCAATTAACACCACCAGCAACCTCTGACTTGCCATTAACACCATCAACAACCTCAACCTCTAGCTTGTCATCAACAGTACTAGTAACTTGTGTTGTACTTGGCATCTCTTCAAGGTACTGACAGGTGCCTTTCTCCTTTTCTTTCATTGTTTTTGTTTCAGGTTGCTTTTGATTAAAATATTCCTTCTCTTCCTTCAACATTTCTAGTCCATGCTGTCTTTGATGAGAAATATCTTCCTGTTATTTCATCACTGCTCCATCATGCTGCTTCTGCTCCCAAATCAACTCTGTTCCTTTTCAGGCTGATTTAGACGTGGCAGACTTTTTCCAACTCCACTCACTGCAAGTTTTGTTGATACATTTTCTACACGTTGAGAATTATCTAGAGTAACTTGATTAGCTTACACAAGCTTCTCTTGATCTCCGTCACAATCAGATGTTGCTTTCATTCCTGGTTGCTTCTGGCAATCCTGGATTCCTTTCAAAGCTTCCGATCCAAGTTCTTCCTGATTAGAGACTTCTTATATTGGTTTTATTGCTGTTGTTTCAGGGTGCTTTTGCTTCCCAAAAGACTAGTAATTCAGTTTCAGGCTGACTTAGATGTGGCTGATCTTCTTGTATTGTACTCGCTAAATTTGTTTTATGTCTAGGTACTTATGAAGATCAGTGATAGGACTAAACCAAAATTCCTTCCCTCCCTCTTGACTGCTTTGGGAGAACTCATCGTTCTAATTTGAAAGAGTGCTGGTCACTCATCCAATAAATTATTTCATTTTAATCCCTCAAGCTGGCAGGGTGCATAACTCTGATATCACTGTGATATCCTAGGGAAATTTTTGCCTTGGGGTTGCTTAGATAACTAGGGTTTGAACAGAAAATTCCTTTGCTTCTTCAACACAACGATTCAATAGTACAACATCAACACAACGATTCAATAGTACAACATAATAACAAATAATACTTTTCACAACAAGTAGCATTGTCCTTTCATCACCATATAATCATTCACCCAATCAACATAGTAGAACAATGGCAACGGTATTAGTTCCAAAGTCAAGCATTTAAATATGCTCTAACAAATGACCTACGCATATCCTATAGATTGGATGTGGCTACAACTGCCTGAAATCCTTACGAATTCTGCCTCCTAGTGTTAGAGAACCTCGGGATAGTTTTCTACCATCTCAGACTTAAACTTTAGAACACATACCATATTACAAATGAGCTTCTTAACCTTTGATCTGCCTCAGGGAGCCAACCCAAGCTCAGTTATAGGGGCCGAATGACTTAATGGAGGCTCTGATTTGTTACAGAGTGTAGATATTCCTCTAAAATCACCTCAGGAAGGGTTTGGTTGCCCTCGATCTGCCACAAAAAGACTCTACTACATCAGGAGTGACTTTCGTTCAAGCCCAACAAGTCTCAGATTAAGTTGTGAGATTATCTTTGCTCTGATTGAGTGGTTTAGCATCAGTCCAACCTTAAAATTTCATCCTCTTTCAGGAAGATTTCCACAGATTTGTATAACTCTCCAAGTGACTTAAACGACTTGTCTTAGAGCCTATTGGTCTTAGAAGATTCTTGGTCACCTTAAAATTTCAGTCCACTAGCCTCAGAGGGTATTCGGTTGCCTCAAGAAAGTTGTTTTGCTGCCTCAGAGAGTTTGTGACTGACCTTAGGAAACCCACGATTCTCACCATAGAAGCTACAAACCTTTTTCAAGAGATGCACTGAATTCTCGTCTAAAATATTTCACGAGTTCTCTGAATTTCTTAGACCAAGCTGCTTCCAAAAAACCTGTGCTAGAACAAGAAGAGGGGTGAGTAGGTAGGGTGGGATCACCTCCATCGAAACTAGTCAAAGGGCAAAGGGTATTAAAACTCTCAGAGCCTCAGGCTCAGAATGAAGTATAAAAACTTTTGGATAACAGAGATATATATATAAATACTTTATTAATAAATGAATAGATAGATGATGTCTGAAACAGCGCGCAGAGAGTCCATGATGTTTGACGGCAGACGTGGTCAGATAAGGAGGGTTAAGAAATGGGTGCGGACGGCAGACAACGAATGGTGTGGCGCTGCAGACAAGAGTGGATGGGAACAGCAGACGCAGTGTTGCGGACTGGACAGCAGACGGGGACAGCGGAGGGAGACGGCGAGGGACAACGACAGGAATTTGCGGAGAGGGCGGACAACCGGCGGCTGTGGACAGTAGCGGATTCGACGGCAGTGGAAGGGATAACACAGCGAACGGGGGTGACGAAGGCAGCAGTTTTCTGGGCGGAGGGACTGCGGACAAGGGTGACGGAGGCAGATAATGAGAAATGCGGAAGGAGTTATCGAGGTTGTGTGGATTGAAGATTGGGCAGTGGCAATGGAATATGCAGAAGCGTACAGAGCAGCGGGCTGATGTGTGCAGAACACTGCGGACAGGTGAAGGACACCGCGTGCAGAACAACGTGGGTGAGGGAGCTACGGTGGGCAGCGATGGAGCGTGCTATGGGCACGATACGACGCAGTGAAAACAGCGGGAGAACCGAACTTGCTCCGATACCAGATGAAGTATAAAAACTTTTGGATAACAGAGATATATATATATAATATATAAACAAATAATATATATATAAATATATAATATATAGTATATATATATATAATACTTTATTAATAAATGAATAGATAGATGATGTCTGATTACAATGGGGCTCCTGGCTTAAATACCGCCATGGACACCCTTTGGGAAAGGGCATGATCTTATGATCGTGCCCTTTCAGCTAACTAAACCTAAAATTAATCAATAACCTAAAATTAACTAATTTTTACATGGATATGGCTACAACTGCCTGAAATCCTTACGAATTCTGCCTCCTAGTGTTAGAGAACCTCGGGATAGTTTTCTACCATCTCAGACTTAAACTTTAGAACACATACCATATTACAAATGAGCTTCTTAACCTTTGATCTGCCTGAGGGAGCCAACCCAAGCTCAGTTATAGGGGCCGAATGACTTAATGGAGGCTCTGATTTGTTACAGAGTGTAGATATTCCTCTAAAATCACCTCAGGAAGGGTTTGGTTGCCCTCGATCTGCCACAAAAAGACTCTACTACATCAGGAGTGACTTTCGTTCAAGCCCAACAAGTCTCAGATTAAGTTGTGAGATTATCTTTGCTCTGACTGAGTGGTTTAGCATCAGTCCAACCTTAAAATTTCATCCTCCTTCAGGAAGATTTCCACAGATTTGTATAACTCTCCAAGTGACTTAAACGACTTGTCTTAGAGCCTATTGGTCTTAGAAGATTCTTGGTCACCTTAAAATTTCAGTCCACTAGCCTCAGAGGGTATTCGGTTGCCTCAAGAAAGTTGTTTTGCTGCCTCAGAGAGTTTGTGACTGACCTTAGGAAACCCACGATTCTCACCATAGAAGCTACAAACCTTTTTCAAGAGATGCACTGAATTCTCGTCTAAAATATTTCACGAGTTCTCTGAATTTCTTAGACCAAGCTGCTTCCAAAAAACCTGTGCTAGAACAAGAAGAGGGGTGAGTAGGTAGGGTGGGATCACCTCCACCGAAACTAGTCAAAGGGCAAAGGGTTTTAAAACCCTCAGAGCCTTAGGCTCAAAAAATATAGACAAATTGATCCAATCCAATGATAATCAAAATGATTTCTCTTGTATTTATAGATTTCCTTGTGGGTGATTCTCCTTAATTAATTGAGAGGGGTTTGTGACAACCCCAACTTTGGGCTTTTATGCCCCAACTACCACAAAAGTTACCCCTTGTTGCCCAAACATTGCGTAATTTGAGGGTTTCCCCTAAAGGCTATAGCCTATGGGGATTGATAGGCTATTTCATCCGATGGGAAATTAATCCATAGGGGACATTAGGGTGGGAGCACCTCCACCGAAACTAGTCAAAGGGCAAGGGGTTTTAAAACCCTCAGAGCCTCAGGGTCATAAAAAAATATAGACAAATTGATCCAATCCAATGATAATCAAAATGATTTCTCTCTTGTATTTATAGATTTCCTTGTGGGTGATTCTCCTTAATTAATTGAGAGGGTTTTGTGACAACCCCAACTTTGGGCTTTTATGCCCCAACTACCACAATACTTACCCCATGTTTCCCAAACATTGCGTAATTTGAGGGTTTCCCCGGGGATTGATAGTCTATTTCATCCGATGGGAAATTAATCCATAGGGGACATTAGGGTGGGATCACCTCCACCGAAACTAGTCAAAGGGCAAAGGGGTTTTAAAACCCTCAGAGCCTCAGGGTCATAGAAAAATATAGACAAATTGATCCAATCCAATGATAATCAAAATGATTTCTCTCTTGTATTTATAGATTTCCTTGTGGGTGATTCTCCTTAATTAATTGAGAGGGGTTTGTGACAACCCCAACTTTGGGCTTTTATGCCCCAACTACCACAATACTTACCCCATGTTGCCCAAACATTGCGTAATTTGAGGGTTTCCCCTTTATCAAAGGCTATATCCTATGAGGATTGATAGGCTATTTCGTCCCATGGGAAATTAATCCATAGGGAACATTAGGGTGGGATCACCTCCACCAAAACTAGTCAAAGGTCAAGGGGTTTTAAAACCCTCAGAGCCTCAGGCTCATAGAAAAATATAGACAAATTGATCCAATCCAATGATAATCAAAATGATTTCTCTCTTTTATTTATAGATTTCCTTGTGGGTGATTCTCCTTAATTAATTGAGAGGGGTTTGTGACAACCCCAACTTTGGGATTTTATGCCCCAACTACTACAAAACTTACCCCATGTTGCCCAAACATTGCGTAATTTGAGGGTTTCCCCTTTATCAAAGGCTATAGCCTACGGGGATTGATAGGCTATTTCATCCCATGGGAAATTAATCCATAGGGGACATTGGGGTGGGATCACCTCCACCAAAACTAGTCATAGGGCAAGGTGTTTTAAAACCCTCAGAGCCTCAAGGTCATAGAAAAATATAGACAAATTGATCCAATCCAATGATAATCAAAATGATTTCTCTCTTGTATTTATAGATTTCCTTGTGGGTGATTCTCCTTAATTAATTGAGAGGGGTTTGTGACAACCCCAACTTTGGGCTTTTATGCCCCAACTACCACAAAACTTACCCCATGTTGCCCAAACATTGCGTAATTTGAGGGTTTCCCCTTTATCAAAGGCTATAGCCTACGGGGATTGATACGCTATTTCGTCCCATGGGAAATTAATCCATAGGGGACATTACATAGTTGGAGGTTGTCTTCAATGAACAAGTGGTAGTTCCGAACCTTGGTCCAATGCCTTGCATTCTTGCAAACATCCTGTCTTTTTTACTACACAAATTGTACTAATTGGTGAAAGCTGTACACCGCAAGGTATAAATCAATAGGAAACCTCTAGGTAGGTTACCAGTGTCACCTTAGAAATCTTTCTCTTGCACTTTATGTTAGCTCCTTTAGCTCAAGGTGGGTATCCCTACATCGATTACACAAGCAATGAAGCACAAGGTGAAGTTGCGGGTAGCCTTAGCAAAAGAAGGTTTTTGAGTTTTTATGGATTTTAAGACAAGTGATAGAAGGACATAGAGACTAGTGCCGATTCCAATTAAGGCAATGCACCCCAGGAGAATAAAATGGCAATGAGGTCAAGAAGAAACTCTCCAAAGGGTTGGCCTATTTATTTAATGATTAAGGTTTGAGACTAGAATCAAGAAGAAAAGATAATCCCTCACTCAATCAAGATCAATAACGAATTTCATGGTCTACAAGAAGGGAGCTTCAATGGAAGAAAACCTTCACCACCCAATATCAACTATGACTTAATGAAATTATTAATACTTTAGCTAAGAAACCACAAGGAAAGACAAAACATGATAACATATAACCACCAAATCAACAAAGGAACAAAACCTAGAACCTCTTCCTTGCAAGTGATAATGTTATCTTTCAATGGATTGATTTTGAAAGGCTTGTAGAAGACTTGAACATTCCATCATTGATTCTTATGCACCAAAATAAAACCAAGAAAGAGAAGCTTAGAATTGAGAACATTCACCCACATAGAATTAAAGATTTACTCAATAAATGCTACAATAAAGATTTGTTGAGTAAGCTCTAATGAGAGAGAACTCCCAAAAATCCAATCATAAGTGATTGTGAAGAAGTGTATCTCTTTACAATAACATAATAATATCTCATGTGATTCCTTAGATCTAGCCCAAGGAAAGTGAAGTTGCAACTAACTATTGTAAAAGAACAATCTACTAAAATGGTCAAGCCACATGTACAATGAATAGAATGAAGTACCCCCAAGGGGATGTCATTTCTTGATCCGGATATTATTTGTCATCCATCTTGATGCTTTCAGAGTGAAGAAAGTGGAAGAATCAACTCATAGGACTATATTTACTAGTGGGACCTAGTTTGGCCACTTGGAATTTTAAACCTTTCAGAAGCAGTTTGAGGCATCAATGACATTTTTTGGGGAAGACTCTGTTGTTTAAATGCTACAACCATTGGCACTATTTTACACAGATATCTTTCCAGTGGTGCAAGAATTGCGTCAATCAGATTCTATATGCAAAAGCTATGGAATCTGCAAGTTGATGTTCCTATTTTGACGACAATGATTTGAGAGGATGCCACGTTAGCCCCCATTATTAATGGAAAATGGGTTGGTCATGTGATCATGATGAAGACTCTAGAAGAGTCGATATTGTAACTTTAGTTAAGAGTTGGAGGAGTCAAATTTAACTATTAGTACGCTATTCGACTATGTTATAATTGGGCTAATAAGAGGAAAGGGGGGTCCATTATATTCACACGAATTTTGTTCCATAGATGAACAAAATAGTCGAGGGTGGATAACAATGTTTTAAAAATACGACTTCAACTCAGTATCGACTCGGTCGGCTTGATTTGAATGACTCGGTCATTGTAAAAATTACATTAAATATTTTTTATTTATTTATTTATAAAAAAACATAATTTAAAGATTTTCATTCATGTTTCCAAACACACAACATTAGAACATAGATAAAAGACAACATATGATCAGAGTAGGCTCATGAATATATCCATTATATCAAAATGGCACCTAGTGCACTGTGCAATACATACATGATGATAATATAGATATCAAAACAAAAACACATAACCAAGGAGGCTAGAAATGGCCTCTACAACAAAAGTAAACTGTGACTAGTACTATTGGCTACTACTAGAGGAGCCAATATCATTTGGCTCAACCTCTGGATCAGAGTCAGATAGGGAAGCCTATGGCTCCTCCTCGTCATCTCCCACTGCAACTGTAGAAGTGGTAGCATTAGCACGCTGTGCAGCAGTTGCAAGCTGAGATAGAGAAGATATGCGCTTCTGCCGTTGTTGAGCAGAGGAAGCACATGTAGCTCGAGGACTCTACTGGATGACTCTCCACTACCCCATCTGATGTTGGATCAACGTCTTCCAACATAATGGGATCTGAATTAGGTCTTTTGTTCAGCAATTGGTTGCGTCCGAGCCAGAGGTTGTATTGGACATAGACTAGATCATTTAATCATTTTTGATCCAAACGGTTTCTCTTCGTCGTGTGAATCCTCTCAAAGATAGACCAATTGCGCTCACACCAAGTAGCACTGCAAGTTTCACTCAAAATATGAATTGCAAACTTCTGCAATTGAGGATAATGGCTACCAAAAGCCTTTCACCATTGTGCTACAAAAAACATGAGTGTAATGAGTTAGCTCAACAAAATTACAAATTATATTCAACTTTCAAATTATAAATGATTTAAAAAAATAAGTATTAAGAACTTGAAAATTGAAATTTTTGTTTACCTGGCTCATCTGCTTCCCTTGCAATCTTTGCTAAGTTCTTCCCAAAGGTACTTGTGGCTTTGCTGAAGGTTGTGACCTGTCGGTGTATCTCCAGCTGATCACACTCCAATGGGATCATGCGATCAATGCAGTCAATCGATCCATCTTTAACCTCCCCCCTCAAAGCTCCTACTGCTAGAGCTTTATAATGATACCGCGTGTTCAAAAAATATCTAGCTGCATATATAGGGCGATGGAGTTGATTGTTCTATCTTTCATCAATGATTGCCAAAATGGGCCCATATTTAGCCACTTTATCCTTGTATGCCCTCTTTATTAGCTCTTTTGCTTGATCCATAGCTTCATAAATGAAGCCCATAGTCAATCTTTCTCCATCCACCAACTGCAACACCTTAACCAGTGGCTCAATGACCTTCACAATCTTTGTTGCCTTTCTCCAAAATATTTCATTAACTTTCTTTTTTAATTCTTTGCCATCTTGTTTGTGAGACCACTGGCTTTGATTCCATTCATCAATGGAAAATATCTTTTGCAAGTTTCTATGTTTATGAGAGATTTTTCGGTGTAAATCACAAGATCTATCATTTGTCGACGCGTTTCGAACCAGCCAGTGTGGTTCATCGTCAAGACAAGTGGAAGAACCAGATCCAGCTTTACATGTTAAATAGCTTGAGCAGAGCCTCCAATGGCTAGCTAGGCCAATGACTAAAATAGACTAGGGTCCTAACCTCGAAAATAAATATATAAATAATATAAATAATTTAATTTAATAGGAAGTTAGTTGAAATAAGGGACTAAATAAATATATAAATAATTTAATTTAATTAGGTTGTTAAAAGGGATTAACAATTAAATAAATACATAGAAACTATAACTATTAGAATAGAATGTATAATTAACTATAAATAGTGGTCATTAACAGATTAATAGATACATAGCAAAAATAAACTCTAAGGAGTTATATTGTTGTCTATTATCATATTAAATCTGTTAATGACACTATTTATATTAAATATACATTATATCTAATAGTTATAGTTTCTATGGTATTATTTAATTGTTATCCTTTAACAACCAATTAATTAAAATATATATTATATATATATATATTATATTATATATTAATTTAGTCCTCTATTCAACTAACTTCCTATTAAAATTAATTATTTATATTATTTATATATATTTTCGAGGTTAGGGCCTTAGTCCATTTTAGCCGTTGGCCTAGCTAGCCGTTGGAGGCTCTGCTCAAGCTATTTAACATGCAAAGCTGGATCTGGTTCTTCAACTTGTCATGACGATGAACCACACTAGCTGGTTCGAAACGCGTCGACAAATGATAGATCTTGTGATTTACGCCGAAAAATCTCTCTTAAACCTGATATAGATCACAGAAGCCTCAATTCAACAAGTTTCTATGTTGTGAAAGCATAGATTGCAATGTCAAAATATGAGTAGCAAATCTAGTGATGGCAGGCCTAATAATATCCCTGCCCCCTGTGTGTCTCCTCATAAGGCTCAAAATCCATGAATGATTGTAGATAAATTTTGTTATACTTTTGGCATGATTTACAATGTTTTTGACCCAATCTAATTTTCCAATATCCTCAAGCATAAGGTCTATGCAATGTGCAACACATGGGGTCCAAAATATAGTTTTGTGTTTTTCCTTTAACAATTTACCAACAAGAACATAGTTAGAGGCATTCTCTGTAATGATTTGAACAACATTAGCCACCCCCACCTCCTCAACAACCTCATCCAATAGCTGAAACAACAATTGTCCATCTTTCACCCTATCAGATACATCAACATGATTTTAAAAACATAGTTCCCTGTGGGTAGAAGATAAGAAAGTTTATGATGGTACGGTTCATTTGATTAATCCATCTATCTGACATGATCGTACATCGTGTTCTTGTCCACGAGTCCTTGAAATCCTTCAAATACTCATTAATGGAGGCAATTTCTTTCTACAAACAATACCTCCTTATCTCATGCATAGTAGGGCCTTTGAAGCCTTTTCCAGCGGCGTGTATGGCATCAAACATAGGCTCATAATATGGTGAGCGAGAAACATTGAAGGGGATATCAACATCATACCACCATCTACATATGTAATCATAAGTAACATCCCTCAATTCGTTCTTCCAATGGTCATCTAAAGTGGGTTGCAAAGTTCTACTAGCTTGAGGACCATGTGCATCTGATGGAGAGGAGGGTGTGACAGTGAAATAACTTTTGATATTCATATCACCTTTCTTTTTCATTTTACCCTTACCCTTTTCTTGAATAGACTCCAAAGAGGGAGGAACATATAAGAAGGGGTTGGATGCATCAATACAAGTGATAGAAGAAGAACCCTCAAAATCAAAATAGGGGTTGTTAGCCATCATTTGTTGTATATTCTTCTTCCTCCCAATTTTAGCCTCTAATTCTTTTTGCCTAGCCTTTTCTTCTTTAAACTTCTCAAAGTTGGCTAACAAATCCTTCTTAATCTCGCAAATTTCTGGTGATTCACATAGAGTGATTTGGCCTCTAATCCTTGCGAAGTGTTGTTTCAGCCTATTAATGCCCCCAGGACCGACCTTAATTTTTCTATGGCAAAATTTGCAATGCGTTTGACTATCAACCATTTCAAGATATGCCCAAGCAACATCTTTCGCTCTAGGTGCCATTTTTTCACTTGGAAATCAAAGGAAAAAATTTGAAAAAAAAAGAAAAACATTGCTTCAATGTTCATTTCTTTCACAAAAAACACTCTTATCAATTTCCAGATTTGCATAAAAAAATAAATAAGCAAAAACAAATTTTCAGAAGTGAAAAAAATACCTCTAGGCACAAACTGACTCCTCAAAGTTGCTCCAACAAACCAACTCCTCAATGTTGCTCCAATGGTTGCCTAAGAAGCTCCCCACTCCTGCTACAATGCTTGCCCAAGACTCCTCATTGCTGCTCCAGAAACAAACTCCACAACTCCTCACAAACTCTAACTCAAATTCTCACTCAAATGCAAGGAGATGGCCGTGACAAAATGAGAGGGGTTGGGTGGGTTTTATAGGGTTTATGAGATGGGAATGGACCCCAAAGAACCCAAAGGCAGAGTACAGTGGGCTTTTGGGTCCCCCCCAAAAAAAAAAAAACGCCACTGAAATTAGTTGATTGGCCACCCTTACCTAGCTAGTGGGGTTGTTACTGAGCTGGTCAAGTCGGTAGCCAACTCGGCTAGCTCGATAACAACTCGGCTGATGGGTCCGGTTCAATCGCTGTTTCGACCTAGTATGCCTATGACTCGAATTGAATCGGTTCTTTAAAATAGAGGTGGATAGAGAGAGCAAACAAAGAGGGTTTTTGCTTTGCAACAACCCACAAGCCACGAGTCTCACTTCTTGGTACTTGCTTCCATTTTCATTTAGAGAAAGCTAGAATACAATGACCTCACCTTCCTGATGGGTTTTCTTTCTTCAAACAGAGTTTGCCAAGTCATATCTTGTGTTATTATAGTGTAAGTGATTGTTTTGTTTGTTCTACATTACATGCATACAAACAATAACTTAATAAATCCAATAGTCTAAGGAGAATAACCCTTATAGTATAGATTTCAAATTTTCAGTATAAACTTATCAAATCTATTGTGATTGACTGTCTAGTGGAATATCCACTTCAATTTACATATAATTTCATGATGCTCCAAAATGCCATGCCTAGTCTCCCATATTTTCAATTTACATATAATTTTCTATTGTTGATGCTCCATGATCTCCTCCAGCGATGTAAGTCAACCCCTTTAGGATTCTTCCAATGTAGATTGAGGGATCCTTAAGGTAAAAAAAAAAATCATGAGTGAAACCCTTGAAAGTAGGCACCTTGATGTAGATGCTCAATGCCTCTTCAAAGATATGGTCCAAGCCTCAAAATATGTTGAAATGGTAACCCAAGCAAGCAACATGCCAACACCTAAGCCCAAAGTGTGGGACAACCTTCTAGAAAAGGTGAAAAATGCCCCAAATGTGGATGGTCTGTTGCAGATGTGCTAAAAAATGTTCAAAATATAAAGATAAATCCACCTCCACATCTCAGCTCCTCCACAAGTTATTCTAAGTACCCCAAGTCAAACCGTACCACAACATCCCATGGCTATCATAAATCTCCCACATCTGGGTCAATATTGCGATACAGTAAAATAATGCTCATAAACCATCAAAATATTTCTCCAAGGCATGGCTATGTTCAATATGTAAGCCCATGCACCTCATACAAGTGACCCTCATAAAACCCCAACAAACATAGTGGCATCTGAATGAGTGGGTCAACCCTCAAACCAAGTGTAAAACATCTCAATGAATAACCAAAATGAGAGGGTGTTCCAGAATCCTCCACATGGCAGGTAATGAGGATGTCCATGCATGCATGCCTTGGGACACGTGTGCTGTCTTGATGAGTCTGAATGTCAAGGAAATGTGAAAATGCCCAAAGTTCACAATCAAGCCAATTGCCCAAAAGTATCATGCCATGTCATCAAAATCCTCACGTTCATCAATATCCATGAATACAAGGAAGTACCCTTGTTATCAACTCAACACACAAGGGCTAGTGAATAAATTCACTAGGGGCATCCCTGCCAAAATGAGGTGTAACAATTAGCTTCTACTAGGGGACGTGATTTTCTCGAGAGTGCAAGAGAACCTTAAGATCCCGTCATCTACACATCCTCTGCATCAAGAAAAGGAAATCCTAAATGATCATGAGAGCATTTTACTGTGATTCTACTATTCAAATTATTCTTCTCCTACCCTATCATAGAAAGTGACAGACGATGCTGCTAGGTGAAATTGGTCAACTAGTGTAGCCATCTTACCATCTCAATGCCCCTTCCCTCTCTGCTTAGTCATCATTCAAAATAGAGAAACACTGAAGATTTGATGTTTTTATGACCAGACTTCTATCACTTCAAGGTTGAGAATGAATCCATGCACTTGTAAAAAGCAAAGGTTTCATTAAGAGGATTCAAAGACTTACTGCTGCATACCATACCTCATGTATGTACCTCTGAAGAGGATCGCTACCAACTCTGTATTCTTCTACTGGATCTGGAAGTTCTCTTCTGCTGCTATCTGAGGATACCTCACGTTGTTTCAATTCCTGTTGTTGAGAATCTGATGGGAGACCTGAAAATGGTTGGGAACTTGTCATAGGAATATCTGTATCTCTGATGAAACATAGGCTTATTATATGGAAACACAAAGTGTTGATAGAATCACTGCCAAAAATCTGATCAGTGGTTTAGAGGAATGGTGCTGGACATATTTGACCTCAAGGGCATACTCGTTGATGGAAAGAGAAATTGGGGGTTAACCAAAATCCCTTTTCCTTAAAAAATATCGATCTTGAGGCCTGTGGGTTATGGGCCCACTAAGCCTATCAGAAGCATTTCTTTAGGCTCTAAGCCTTTTAAATCATGAATCATTCAACTATTGAAGCCCTTTTACACTATCAGAAGCTTTAAATTAAGCGTTCAAGCCTTAACCCTTCGGGAAACACATATTACGTAATACACGGGAAAACCATGTAAATCCCACTCCAAACCTATATGTCGAACTTCAAAAACATACACCCACATATATAAGGATTATCGGGTTCGCTCTTCTGCTTTCCTCGACACTAATCCGATGCCGACCTCCGACTACCGACAACTCCGATCGCTGATCAACACATGATCACTATCGGTGTATCGACCCTTGCTATTCCATTATCGCTCGTCCCTTGCCTCTCTGATATGCGATCGCTGATCGCATCTAGGTCATTGATCTGGACTCCTGATCCGACGGTCTAGGATCCATCACTTTATCTCTGATCGCTCTGCGATGATGGTCGGGTCCAATAACACCCTAAGGGCTCCGCCGATGCGATAAAATCCTAGCCGTTGATCTATAAGATCCAACGACCCTGGTTTGTCGATACTTCATCTCTTCACTGTTCTTCCTTGGCTTGATCTCTCCGATTTGATGGAATTTGCGCTTTAAATTCAGTTCCTCTGCCCTGTTCTGTCTTCACACACAACATTTATATAAATAGTTAACTCTATATGTTTGGATCGTCATTAATTCTACCGTGATCGATGGTCGATCAAAACACTCACAATTGGGATTTAAGACTTCGACACATATATACGAAACATAATTGAAAAGATACATAATACACAGACCCAGGACACATCTATTATACACACAGTACGATTACATCTAAGGCATTTCAGCCCTAGAACAATCTCCTACTCTACTACGTTGCATCTATCTCTAGTTTCACAGTTTCTATCTATTTCTCTACCTCTCCTCTTGAACGCGCAGGTTCATCACACATATATTTATATGGAAACATTGGATCGGATAACTATGAAGGATTCGATCACATCCTTTCCTCAAAACTCTCAACTAATTGCATACATGGCAGATTACATTTAATGAAGTCTTCTAGAGATTTATCGTTTCCATCAAACTATCTCCTCTTATAATAGAATTTGTTCCTGTTTTCTGGATGGTCCACGTCCTCCTCCTTCTTCGCTTTGGATTCCTCCTTTTGACTAGGAGTGTTGGATGCTCTTGCATCAGACTCTCGAGGCAAAAAATTTTATGACCTCCTAGTCATATGCTTCTCCTTGTCCTTAGCAATTCTACCCCACTTCACTTCTTCAGTGGAACTGCCTTCATGATCTTCTGTGAGCTGCCACCAAACCTATGCAATGACAGTTTCCTTCTGCTACATGATACCTCACCAAGCTCTCCTCACTTAGTGTTTTGGCATCCTTCAGTGTCTCTCCTCTGGAACTATATGAGCACTCCATGCTCTAGGTTTGCTGCAATCTTCTCACCTTCAACTTTCATTCTCTGTGCGATAGTAAGACCGTAACTCTCCATACTTTAAACCACTATACCTCCTTCTTCTCTGCTTGCACTCTTCTTCCTTCTCGCAGGAAAGCTTTCCCGTCTCTGATACCAAATGATGGAAATAGAAATTGGGGGTTAACCAAAATGTATTTTCCTTAAAAAATATCGATCTTGATGCCTGTGGGTTATGGGTGCACTAAGCCTATCGGAAGCATTTCTTTAGGTTATAAGTCTTTTAAATCATGAACCATTCAACTATTGGAGCCCTTTTACACTATTGGAAGCTTTAAGTTAAGCATTCAAGCCTTAACCCTTTAGGAAACACATATTACGAAATAAACGAGAAAACCATGTAAATCCCGCTCCGAACATATATGTCGGACTTCAAAAACATACACCCACATCTATGAGGATTATTAGGTATGCTCTTCTGCTTTCCTCAGCACTGATCTGATGCCGACCTCTGACTACCGACAACTCCGATCGCCAATCAGCACATGATCGCTATCGGCGTATCGGCCCTTGCTATTCCATTATCGCTCGTCCCTTGCCTCGATCGCATCTAGGTCGTCGATCTGGACTCCCGATCCGACGGTCCAGGATCCATCGCTTTATCGCTGATCGCTCTACGATGATGGTCGAGTCCGATAACACCCTAAGGGCTCTGCCGATGCGATAAAATCCTAGCCATTGATCTATAAGATCCAACAGCCCTGGTTTGTCGATACTTCATCTCTTCATTGTTCTTCCTTGGCTTGATCTCGCTGATTTGATGGAATTTGCACTTTAAATTCAGTTCCTCTGCCCTGTTCTGTCTTCAGACATGACATTTATATAAAGAATTAACTCTATATCTTTGGATTGCCATTGATCCTCTCGTGATCAATGGTCGATCAAAACACTCACAATTGGGATTTAAGCCCTCGACACATATATGCGAAACAGAATTGAAAAGAGACATAATACGCAGACCCAGAACACATATCTATTATACACACAATACAATTACAACTAAGGCATTTCGGCCTTAGAACAGTCTCCTACTCGACTACATTGCATCTATCTTTGATTTCGTAGTTCTATTTATTTCTTTACCTCTCCTCTTGAACGCACAGGTTCATCACACATATTTATATGGAAACATTGGATCAGATCACTGTGAAGGATCCGATCACATCCTTTCCTCAAAACTCTCAACTAATCACATACATCGCAGATTACATTTAATGGAGTCTTGTTGAGACTTATCATTTCCATCAAACTAGCTCCTCTTATAACAAAATTTGTCCCTGTTTTCTCGATGGTCCACGTCCTCCTCCTTCTTCACTTTGGATTCCTCCTTTTGACTAGGAGTGTTGGATGCTCTTGCATCACTTATCACTCCAACTATCATAACCAATGCCAGGATAGCAAGAATGCAGTTTTCGGAAAATACCCTCCTCTATCGTACCAGACACATTGTTTTGGGAAGTTTTAGTGTCTACAGATAAACGCTTAAACCCCTAGACTAGTATCTAAGTCTAGAACAATAGTGCAAAGCATTCTCTACCTTTTCTATAACTAATAGATTAAATAAGATAGTAAAGAAGCCTACATGTAGCTTTTGCTTATTTCTTATCTCCCTCGACCAATCCTGTCGCTTCTTTCCGTACTTAATCCGCTTGAAAAGTACCTGCACAGACAAAAGATAGAAACCGATCAAAGCATATGATAATGATTTATTGATTAATCAAGGAATGAAATCAGGTACATAATACACATATGAAATAATAAATGAACAATACAAACATATGGAAAACGCTTCGAACACTTTATTAGTAAAAGGAAGAGTTACAACCCAATTTGCTTGATTCGGTATCACTCCTCTAGTGCAATCCCATCCTCTCCTCATAACAAGCAAGACATTTTGGCATCATTTCAATACTTAAAACCAACTCAAGTCTCATACTAACAACATCTCCCTATAATTCAATGATTTCGAGCCCCTGATCACTTAGATGAGTGGTCTTTTTATAGGTGAATGAAGGAAGTTATGCCATAAATGTTGATAATGAATGCCCTCCCAAACTTAGGATTTAGTTCCATGGAGGAAGGGATAAAGGGATTGATGTTCCTTAATTGTCACCCTCATCCAATTTCGATCTCAAAGGAGTGGACAACCTTAGGAAACTTCTAGAGGCATCCTATGGATAAGAATATTCCAAACCCCAATAAAGATTTCGCTCAAATTCGCCCAGCGCACCCTAGTAGTGTACTGGGCTACACTGCAGCGCACCCTGGTAGTGTATCTACCTGCGCTGATCCTCTTAGAGACAATTTTTGGATGATTTCAATCATAGAACTTCTTGGGAAGCTAGGCATTCTGATGGTTTATTTCTTTAGGGCATGTAATAATTGAATTAGGGTTTGATGGGCCCTAAAGCACTGATCTATAAGTTGGGGTTGATGTGTCCAAATGGATCTGTAACAGTTGCCCCCTAAAACATGAAGTCATAAATATGTATGTTGATTGAAATGCTTTATCATGAGGAGAGGAGGTTTCGAAGCAGAAGGTGACCTGCATTAATTACAATAGATATATCATGATAATTTGATTTTTTCTCATGAACTTGCTAAGGGAAGGCATACCCATGCTCAACTTATAAACTTTCATTACATGTACAAATATAGTCGTCTACAGATATAAACCCATGAATGTAAGGCCATTGTACATTTGATTTAGTACTCCTAAAAATATCGCAACCCGGATGGATGAAACTAGATCCGGGGTCTTCAATCTTGTTCAATATTTCACTCAAGTACAAGTCTAACCATGTGAATAGATGATCTGAAGTCAAACATGGGAAGACATCGTCTGATTACAAACCAATGATGTAAGCCGTTAACAGATGTGAGAGGAATCATCAATAATGATAATGACCCTCAAGGTACTACAATACATTTCGCATGGTGTGAATAAATGATTGATGTCAGACATAATACAAAGTCTTTTGGTCGAAGGCCAGTGATGTCAACCTATCGCCGGAAGCGAGAAACCTGCCATTGATGTATGCAAGCCTCAAGGTATTGAAGAGGTGTTTCTAAGTCAACTTCTTGGATGATGTGCTGATGTTGACAAGAAGCGACTCGTCGGAGGAGGGCCTTGATGTATCCCACATCAATGACACGAAACGAGGTAAATGATTTTGGAGATGAAAAATCGACTGACGACAAAAGGTTCAAGAATGGCGATCATGAAAATGAAGGTTTACGGTATTGCAAAGGATGAAGTTTGAACTGAATGACTTCTCTTGAACATGTCGGTGACACTAAGATGAATTGGTAGCATTCATCCAAAACAAAGTAATGGATGGTATGATAGACCAATGGTGTGATAACCATCAAGCTGAATGGCATAACCCTCATAGTCACGGTGATGAGGTGAAAGTGTCATGTTCAAGAGCGACTTGCTATCATAAAGTGTTTTTCCCTTTTTTCCAATTTTCCCCAGTCATTGCTGACCAGTACCTCTTTACTTTTTATCAATCTTGAGGAGGATAACATATGATTGTTGTATAATTCCACCCTTCGGGTGAATCCATCGCTATTTGATGCTTTAATGATTCTAGCGAAAGTGAAACTCGGTCTTGTATAGATGGACAAGTTTGTTGCTATTTGATGTTTTTAACGAGTTTAATGACAAAGATAACTCGATCCTTTTCATGTTTAGAGAGTTTGAAAATGGACGAAAATGAAACTCCAAAAGTTCATTTTTGTAGGTTAATCTCTCAAGTCCGAAAAAACGTAAAATAATACAAGAGAGATATCGTTTCAAATCCATTAACAAGCTGTAAAGGACAAGCGTTCGACAATCTTTTCATGTTTAGAGAGTCTGAAAATAGCTTAAAGAGGACTCCATTTTGAGGAACGAGTGGTGTCTAGGATAACATCTGATTCCGGTGATGTTGGAACTTCTCAAAACATGTTGATTTATGTGAAGAGGCTGGCTAATAAGACCACTCATTGCAACTGTCCCTCAAAAAGGGTAAAACAACCAAGTGAAAGGATATGATCGGCTAAGTAGGTAGTGACGATGGAAGGGAGAAAAAACCAAGGCTCATATGACGGAAGAGGCTGATAGAATGGAAATCATGAGGGTTAAAATGGAAATGGGTTCATTTTTACACAAGCTTGAACCATAGGGAACTATGCTTGGGTTCAGTTTCATGTTTACACAATATTGAAACAAAAACAATGCTTGGATTCAATTTCATTTTTACAAAAGCTTAAAACGGAAAACTATGCTTGAGATTGGTTTACATGCCCCCAACACGATGAAAGGGAGAGTCTCCTGTAACAAGACAGAAGTTGCTGCGGTGAAGCAGGATGATTATCCAACACCTTTTTGGCTTCGTCCAGATAGGGACAAAGGTGAATGGGGTGATTCCTTTCACACAACCTACAGGGAAACTTAACTTTACCACTAGGTGCATGCCCCCCAAGCTTCATTACATTCACCTAAGTAGACTGCTCATGGCTATTAAGTGGATGAAATGAAGGTTCTTTTATGAGATCGAGTGAAAGAGTCAACTGAAATTTTATGAGATCTAATCAAAGACTCGAATTGGAAATTTTCTCCAAGGGTCCTTGTTTCATTTTTTAACGAGCTTGGCACAAGATAAGCAACTCTTCTCAGACCCTTAGTTTCATTTTTTAACGAGGTTGACACAAGACTAGGAACTGTCCTCATAGTCCCTTGTTTCATTTTTTAACGAGGTCGACATAAGACCAAGAACTATCCTCATGGGAGTTGTTTCATTTTTTTAATGAGTTTGACACGGTAAAAGAACTATCCTCATAGATCCTGGATCACAAATCATAAGAGGTCATGAAGGAGATATCTGGTTCCAATGCCCCCAATATATGATATACAACATCACTGAATTGATCGTCAGTTGATGTAGGTATGGAATGGGTCACCACATAATTAACCCGTGGCGGGGATGACACCATTGGTACAAAAGGATCATTTAGGGAAGATGGTTGACTGGAAGCCATATTTGGACCGGGAAATGAAAGCTAGTCAACGGTGACAATTCTACCTTCATGCGGGAAACAAATCACTCGAAAGAGTGTTGAAACAATAGCTCCCATGTCATAAACATAGTCGCGCCCTAGAAGTAAATTGTAATCTAATGGGCCTGAGACTACCATCACGTTCAGATAAACGATTTTTCCTCCCAAAGTAATAGGTAATCGAGGGAGGATCCCTAATGGTTGACTTGTTCCTCTGTTAAAAGCCAACAGATTTTTGGTAACAGGCACAAGTGGTGACGAACCAAGCGCTTGCCAAGCAGTTGAGGAAAGGATACTCACTGATGCACCTTCATCTATAATAGAGCCAGATACAATCATATTACAAACTTGTACTATGATCTAGAAAGACACATAGGAAAGAAGGCAGAATCCTGCCAGTTGATTCCAATCAAAGGAAGTGACCACACTACTTGGAGGGGGTGTAGAAATTTTGAATAATATGGCAAATATTCACAGAGATTATCCGGCTTATACACTATTGCAGAATACATGCATAATACATAACCTCCTCTACGTTGATCATCAATTTACAGAAGCAGAAACAATAACATGCGCACATAGAAGCATCAATCAAACATATCAACACAGTATTTTCCCGGGGAAAGCATCTCGCTAAAAACCCCAACTATCTGTATATTATATTGATTGAGAACATGTAACAATACATAGTACAATAATCTTCACAAGTATCCAACACTATCTCCACCTGTTACACACAATACAGCTCAGATCTGATCTCCAAATCTCCTCCGCTGCTTGCCTGCCTCCACTGCACAATACCTGCATGAGAAATGAATGAATCTAAACTCATTCCAAGTTCTATTTACCTTGGAAAATCACTCACACTAGAAATCACGTGAGCACAGACTATAATACTGGGCACATACTGTGAAATTCTCATGGGCATACTCAATCCATTGATTGTGCAAGATCTCGTGCACAACTGATAGTCACAAGTCACCCTTTCACTTACCTCTAACACTTGTCTCCACTGAACTGTCCATGCACTGAGCTAACTGATGTATTCTTCAGTTGCATTATGAGTTAATAATTAGTGAATTAATTAATAACTAATTCACACAACTCATCACTTAGTCTATTGTCCAGTTAGACTAAATACAACTATTTCAACTAAGTCAAACTAAACACAACTCCATTAATTGCTCATCTAACTCCACATAACTCAATCACTGAAGTCGTAATTGAAGTCCTCCATGCAATAGCTCAAGTAACCCATAAGTAACCACGTGATTCCTTCAGGCAGTTGCATGTGCCACATATGTAGCTCCAACTGAAGTGCTCCAAGAGAATAAGATAAAGTTTAGAGTCCAAAGATTACTAAGGGCTAATAATATTTGACTGTTTCTATTTTTACCTAACAGTCTCAAAATAGACTCTGATCACACCGCTGTGATCCAAAAAATAGAAATCCATCTATTTTTCCCAACATGACCAATCATCCATAAACAACATCCTACAACTCATAGACCATGATCCATATGTCTAAAAATAGACATAGTCTAAAAATAGACTTTGCGCCAAAACTTGCCTGCGG
>APFE031385264.1:0-15994 GCA_000404065.3 Pinus taeda
GTGAGACGGCAGGGACTAGAGAGGTTGAGAACAACCAAACAGGCAACCCAATAGTTAACCCTGGGAGGGACAACGTTGCCATGTAAGGAGCACCAACATTCCCGAGAGGAGGGAAATGACCAGGATTCCCGTCAGGAGGGGAACTTGGGTTGGTGAACCCCGAAAAAGTTGCCATCAAGAACGAAAAAGAAACCTATTCAAGCTAATGCGAACAAGACCAAACCGGGTAAATGTGAATGTGGCCGAATAAATTTTAAGACAAAGGAACTGAACTTGACCTTTTCATGTTTTAAGAGTCGAGAAAAGGACAAAAAGGTGACTCTAGTCGCCTTAGAATGTTTTGTGAGCCCGAAGTGACAAACTGATCAAGTGAGCCTTTTCTTTTAAGGAGTCTGAAAAGGATCAAAAGTGACTACACTGGAGAAACTAGGCAAGGGGTTTACCAGACAATCCGTAAAACTGCTTATACACCTTGGCAATCATATGAAAACCAAGGACTTTCCGTACTGCAGTTGATCTTCTCGAATGCTGTGTTCGGTGCATTACGGGCTGTAAGGCGGTAGACATGGCATCCTATGGATCAAGGATGATAACCTAGTGGAGTCTCCTCATATATACGCGATGGTACGTGGGAGCACAAGTTTGTACGAGACCACAGTTGAATCACACAAGGAGGAATCACCCAACCTTAATGCGAGAACAAAAGTGACTAGGTTTAACGACGCCGGAGCACATCTCTAGCCTAGATCTCTAGATGTTCACGTTAAGTTCCAATGCATTGTTAAGTTTATTCAGTTCATTTTAAAGTTGATCTTTTAGTTAAGTTTCAGTTTAAGGCCCTACCGTATGTGATCTTCCACAATTTCCTAGATGCAAGCTACATGTGAAAGAGAGCCATTTCATTCGATGAATACTAACTACGAGAAGGATAAGAGTTTTAATCAAAAAAAATGAACTCAATCAACCAAAAAAACTAATGCAGCTAATGGCAAATAAACAAAACTTTTTCTTTTCAATAATGCAAATAACAAAAAGTTCTATTCCATTCACTATTAAATGCAAAAGAGATTATTTGATTCCTTTCTACAAGCACAATGCACTAGAATGAATTTTGAAAGATAACAACACTGAGCAAAGAAGCAAATTCACTCAATGAAGGCACAATGGAATCCCAAGATACTAAGATAGTTCTCCAAATCAAAAGGAAAACAAGGCTTCACACGAGCTATGTGATCTAAGGTCAAACAAAGCTAGAATGAAATCCAAGAAAACAAGAGCAAGTTGTTCGTAAATCACTCAAAAATACTTCAACAATCACTAAAGAAAATGTGAAAATCAATCACAATGTTAACCGGATAATCAAAGAACCCAAAACTCCCACGGGAGGCTTGAGACACACGGCCACTAAATTCCCTAGGGTTGAGGTGTGAAATCGATGGAAAGAGGCGAACACCCAGAGGACAAAGGTTGCAAACCAGTCAAATAGGGCTTGACACACTCCAGCAACTGAAAAAGAGGTGGCAAAAAGCAAATCCAAGCTCAGATAGCAAGCAAAACAAGTGGACCAAAAACTACACGGCCTGGCGCGACTGTCAGGCTGCAACTCGTGCTAAATAGGGATTGGCGCGGGTTGTCAGTTAGCAACAAGGGCCACTAGCGCGACTGTAAAGGCAAAAAGCATGTTAACAAAGTTTGCTAATTTCAAAAGAAAAATACGTAGTCCAGGGCTTGGGTCACAGGCTTAAAGCAAGTCAAAAAGCACAGGGGCAGCAAGAAATTCGATCCAAAGGCTTATCTAAGCAAGCAATCAAAAGAAAAATGAAAGAGGCAAGACAAACTCCAAATTGTTTAGTTCGTAAACCGAACCGGAGATCGACTGAAGCGGCTTTTATCTACTTCACTACTGCAAAGCAATAGTGTTTCGAAGGCTATCTGGCCATGCTTCAGACTCCATCTAAGTTTACAAATTAAACAACAAGCTAAACTCCCCAGTGGAGTCGCCAAATTGTTGGAGAGGTAAATCCCCTCTACAGATAGAGGCGATCCCTACTAGCCCAGAAAGGGTCTAGAAACAATCAAACAATGCTATCACGCAAGTTCTTAATTGCAAATAAAAGGTAGGTGATGAAGACCTACTTGAGATCCAACGCTTTAGTTTGTAGAAGAGATGTCGCCCACGTTCCTTTGCCTTGGCCGGTCACGATCCTCCACTATCCACGTGAATGGACACCTGCACACAAAGGGAACAACACAAACACAAGCGTGAAATCTAATATATGCAATTATACATCAGTGAGGAAGGATATAATTCAACATCAACCATTATAAGTACAATGATAATGGAACCATAATGATAGTCATCTATTATTAATAATCAACAAAGGAGAATACAACCAACGTCCTGACGTCAAGTCCTCCTTTGGCTGGGTGCTCAGCTACACAAGTCTTGCAAAGCTTTAAGGGGTGAGGGACAAGCTCTCTCTCTTTAGTGACAAAGTCTCCTTACTTAGATAAGGCCTTATGGATACAAAGAAGGCTTCTTGCAACTCCAATCTTTTGATATCTTCCTTTCAGCACAAGCATTGCTACAAGAGTCAAAGCTATTAGAATTAGAACTAGCTTGCTCAAGCCATGGGAACATGCTTTTATAGAGGAAAAGGAAGAGATAAGGTCAATCCCCCACAATCATGGATTTGGCTTCACCACTTGGAAACTTCCATGGAATGGTGGCAAACAACTTTCCATCCAAGGAGATTCGAAGCCAAACCATCCTCACTCAACTTGGAATCAGTTTGGTGAATGAGGTGGACAGAACCTTCAGAGGTTTGATTAGTTCAAAAATTTGCCCAAACTAGTTGGCGCGATTGCGACTCTGGGACAAAGCGCCAATGGCGCTCCCTTTCATTAGGATTTTCCCCATTGGCATGGGCATAACACAGGGCACCAGTGCTAATGCAAAAAGGGTTATTTTTAGGGGCAATGAGCAGGAGATGTCTTAAGGGCATATGAAGCTCATGTTTAGAGGTAAATAAGGCAAGTTTTTCAAGTCTTGTCACTTCTCACAAGTCCCGGAATGGGTCCTCCAAGATGCGGGAGAGGGGTAACAGGGATGGTGACAAACGGTGACAAATTACTGTGTAACACTCTCAATCCAATCAATTTCGGGTCAACTAGTTGTTTTCGTGAAGCAAGTTAGACTACATGATTTTCATACTGATGTTTTCTTATCATGAGTGTATTTCACTTGTGGGTACTATACCTTGACCTGACAGGATGATGCTTAGAGAGGAAGAGAAGGAGAATATGTTGAAAGACACTTGTGAACCTGTAACCATGAAGAATCCATCAAGAGAGAAAGTAAAGGGACACTAGCTTAATATGACAAAAGATCAAAGTTTTTGAGAATTTTAGTGATAATCAAATCAAAATTCATTTGTCACAAAAGAAAAAATAATTTTGATGTGGTTATCACCAAGACCATGTCTCAAAAACTTGATATGGATCACAAAAGCCTAAATTCAATACAAGACCAAAGATCATGATCACATGAAGACTCCATATCAATCAATCCCTTGGAAGATGAAGAGAAAGCACATGCAATATACATCATCGATATGCAAAGAAAGTAGAAAAATGAGTAGTTTGGAAATGCCACATCATTATGAAGTTCCATGACATCACTATCAATAGTCATCTCAAAGAGTCACATGCGTCAAAGTGCCGTGCCATGTCATTTGTGGAATGTAATTGGGAAATTTATCAAAATTAGAAGATGTAAAATATGTGGAAGACTAAGGGTCCCACATGGGATACCAAGAGTCACTATTGAGTTCTAAAGTTATATAGAAGCTCAAACGTCATGTAAGAATTTGAAAAGTCATTATAGAAGCTTAAGAATCATGATGGAGTTCAAGAGTCTAATGGTAGGTGTAAAGTCACCTCATTTGTTATGGAAGTAAATACACCAGCAAAAGAACTAAAAAAGAAAGAATCATTTGACAATAAAGCACACAACTCACACACACCGACTCAAATAAAATTTCATTAATAGATGCATATATTTATAAATGATGAGAGGTATCGATATTTTTCATCTCAACAAATTTCTCAATCAATAAGTCCACAAATAGCTCCATAATTCTCCTAACAATCATCCACAAATCTCGCATCTTTCATTCCACTAATTTCTCCACAAATGTATCACTAAGAAACAACAACTTTAATTGTTTAATATATGACAAATGATCCATTATTTATCATTTCTCCCCGCATAATGATCATTTAGAAGTATTCCAAGATCATGTCTAAATTTGCAGAACTTTTCCTTAGATATTGCTTTGGTGAATATATCAGCTACCTATTGATTTGCTCTACAGTAATCGATCTCAATCACTCCTTGCTGAACTAGATCCCAAAAGAAATGATACTGAATATCAATATGTTTAGTCTTCTTATGAAGAAAATGAATCTTGCTCATCTGAATAGCAGTTTGATTATCACTCATTAACTGAGTGGGTTTTTCTTGTTGTTCATGTAGATCCTCTAGAATTCTTCTCAACCAAATTACTTTAGATGTTGTTGTCTCTTCTGCTTTATACTCTGCTTCTGCTATGGAGAGAGAAACTGTAGATTTCTTGTTAGTAATCTAAGTAACTGTCATTGAAGCCATACTAAATGAATACCCTAAAGTTGATTATATATCATTTATGCATCCAACCCAATCTGAATCTACATAAGTAATCAACCTGAAATCTTATATAGACTTGTATACCAAACCATAACCAATTGTTCCACACAGATATCTTAAAATCCTCTTCATTTCTTTCCAGTGCAATTCCTTGGGTTCTTCCATAAATATTGATACCATACTCACTGCAAATGAAATATCTGGTCAAGTTTTAGTTAAGTAGATCAAACTTCCATCTAATTGATGATACAAAGTAACATCGATTGAATTGGAGTCGTCATGTCCATATAAGTTCAACCCAACTTCCGAAGAAGTTTCCACTGGCTTACAACTCAACATTTTGAAATTATTTAAAATGTCCCAAGTATACTTGGGTTGTGACATGAAAATACCATCTTCCTTTTGCCAAAATTTAATACCCAAGAAATAATGGAACTCCCTAAGATCTAACATCTCAAAATCAACAATCATATGTGACTTAAATGTTTGAAATAGTTCATCATTGTTACCTATGTACATCAAGTCATCAACATATAAGAAAACTATCAGAATGTCTTGTACTACTCAATATATATAGAAATTGGTCTTATATAAAATTTTAACTAAGCTATGGTCCTGAAAATACTTATCAATTCCTGAATACCATGCCAATGGCGCTTGGTTAAGACCATATATGGCCTTCTTCAACTTATAAACATAATCTTCTTTTCCTGACACTTCAAAACCTTCCGGATTCACCACATAAATTTCTTCATCCACATAACCATTCAAAAGAATTGATTTAACATCCATTTGAAAAAATGGCCATTTGTACTATGCAACTAATGCAAGAACCATCTTAATTGTATCCATCTTTTCCATTGGGGAAAATTTTTTAGTATAATGAATTCCTTCTTTCTATGCATAACCTTTTGCAGTGAAATAAGCCTTCTACTTATCAATTGTGCCATCTGATTTATACTTGATTTTATAAACCTACTTAGTGATAATTACACCTTTTCCATTTGGTAATTTGACCAAGTCACATGTATCATTTTTTACCAAGGCATTCAAATCTACTTCCATAGCTTCATTCCATTCCTTTTTTCTTGATGCTTCTGCATAATCATGTGGTTTATCCATTTTGATTACTTGTGCCATAAGTGCATAATTTACTAGAGAACTTTGAGATCTAGTAACCCTTTTTTTAAAAAAATTATCCCACATACTTCTTTCTTAGGGACCCCTTTCAAGCAACTTAGGTTTCTTCTTAACTTCATCTATCTTTGCTTGATTTTATAATTTTGTGATCCATACTGATTTTGATAATGTATTTCGAATTAATCACATCATAAGTTGTTGGTATATGTTTTCAAACATCTAATGTGGTTCATTTTTAGAACCTTTGTTCTGAGGATGAACCACAGTAGATGGTTCAAAATGTTGACCAATGACTTTTGATGCGATTAATCCAAAATATGTTATCAAATTCATCTATCTTTACCGACTTGGAGTTTGATTCATCACTAATATTCACTGAATCTTTCTTCAACTAAAAATGTACATGTTTTGGATGATAGATTCCCTTCTCATCAAACATAACTTCTCTTCTTATTATCACCTTCTTTGCTTTAGGATAAAACAACCTGTAACTTCTTGTTTTAGTATTGTATCTACTAAAGATACACTTCATACTTTTGTCATCCAATTTCTTCCTCTTTTCCTTAGAAACATGTGCATATGCAATACAACCAAAAACTTTCATATGTGCAACACTTGGTTTTGTATCCTCACCATGCTTCTTTGAGAGTAAAATTAAACATTGTCTTTGTAGGACATTGGTAAAGAGTGTATATTGCTGTGTGTACTGCTTTAGCCCAAAATTCATTTCCAAGGGACTTTGTTTTTAACATGTTCCTAGCCATTTCAACTATGGTCCTATTATTCCTTTCTACAACACCATTTTGTTGAAGAGAGTATGAATTAGTAAACTCTCGCTTTATTCCATTCTTCCTACAATAATTCAAAAACTCATTTGACTTATATTGTCCCCTATTATATGTTCTTACAGTGAGTTTTTAGACCACTTTGCTTTTCAACTAAAGCCTTAACCTCAAGAAAATGAGAAAACACTGCAAACTTTGCTTGCAGAAAATACACCCATGTCTTCCTAGAATAATCATCAATGGAAGTGAGAAAATAATGTTGCTTTCCAAAATACACAATCTTCATTGGACCACACAAATTTGATGTACCAACGCTAGACATTCTATATCCTTCCATGTTCTATATGATAAAATTTCCTTGTGTTCTTTCCCAAAAATACACCCTTCACATACATCATCATCCAAATTAATATAAGGAAGACCATTCACCATATTTTTATTTCATAACAACACCAAACTTTGAAAATTCATATGTCCCATCCTATAATGCCAAAGCTTACTTTTTGCTTCTTCTGTCACTTTTAAACTCCGTTGATTACTTGAATCAAAGGAGAGCTTGAAAATTCTATCTCCAATCATTTCACCTCTTGCTACAATTGCATTTAGATTCAACATATCCATGATTAATCACTCTTAATTATCTAACACTAACTTATAATTTTGCTCCATTGTTTGTCCTACAAAAAGTAAGTTCTTCTTCAATGTTGGTGTCAAAAAAGTGTCTTCAATTAACTTTTTCTTACCATGAAATGCTGGTATTGCAACTGTGCCTTTCCATTTCACTTCAAAAACATTATCATCACTAAATATAACTTTGCGAGAGTAATTCTAATTAATTTTGGTAAACAACTCTTATTGAGATGTCATATGAGTTGAACATCCTGAATCAATATACCATGCTTCACTTTCTTCACTATGTGCCATCAAACTTGAGATGAACAACTTCTCATTCCTAGTTTCTTCAACAACTATATTAGCACCCTTATGCTCCATATCTCCTATGTTTCCATCACAATCTCTTTCAAGATGGCCAAATTTTTGGCAATAATAACATTGGAGTCCTCCACCTCTTCCTAAATTTTTGCCTCCATCTGTTCATTTTCGTCTTCCGCGAGATCCATCTCTCCCTCTTCCTCTGAATTGACTAGGATTTTTTCCTGTACCTCTTGAAGGAGATGCATTTCCTTGTGAATTTTTTTGATTTCTGTTTTTATTCTGATTATGTATTGACCCCTACTCCTTCCTCTTCCTCTATGCTTTACAAAAAAGGCATGTTAAACTTGTTCAAATGGTTGATTCTCTTCCACAATTAACAAGAATCCACTCAATCCATCAATTTTCACAGTATTTAAATATTTGGATACCATAATACTCGTAGTCACCATCTGAAACTTAGGCAAAACACTTCTTAAAATCTTCTCAATTAGCCTTCTTTCTGGAACATCTTCACCTAATGGCCTCATCTCATTAACACGATCTTGCATTTTTCTGATGTAATCATGAATGGATTCATTACTTTGCATATGGGAATTTTCAAAATTCTTCCTTAATGTTTGTAGTTTAGCTACAACAACACCTTCATATGTGTTTTTTAAGATATCCCATGCTTCCTTAGATGATATTGCACCACCGTTCTTGTAAATATAAATTCTTCAAGAGTGCTTCCTATAAGTGAAAGTACTTCATTATCTTTCTTAATAAGTTGCTTAAGATATTTCTTTTCATGATCACTTAATGCTTTGAATTTATGAGATGACATAGTTTATGAATTAGTTACAAGTTCCCATAAATCTTTAGTGATGAATACATGTTTCATGTGTTTACTCCAATAAAAATAGTTTGTGCCAACAAATCTAGGTAGTATAATATTGTTTGTCACCATAAGGAGAGTAAGACAAAATTAGATAAATAGAAAAACAAAGTACACAATAAACACAATGTATCCCACTTTCACTGGAGACAAGAACTAATGTCCCAAAATTAAAACTCAACTAACACCAAATATTTTTTTTATTAATGTTGAGTACAAAATAGCACAAAAAATGCACGATTACAACCAAATTCTTCTTATTAATAAAAATGATTAATACTTACCATCTTCCATTTTCAACTAGGTTATTGTAACCCTTCTTTCTCAAAAAAAAAAAAATAAAAAAATAAAAAAAACTCCCTTTTAAACCCAAATACAACTCAATAGTAAAACTCCATCAATTCCCTCTCTTACTCAAATCATGCCCTCAATTAATTCTCTCTCTTTAAATCCTCCTCTAATTCTCTCTTTCATTAAAGAATTATAATTAATAAGACGGTTTTAATGTAAACATGGCTTTAAAGATCCACGCGAAGCTTTAGTCCATTTTTTCACTTCATCTTAGTTACCATCACGCGTCTTTCACATCCACGTTCAAAAAAAAATACTAAGAGCCTTTTGACGTCCATGTTTATTGTTCCTACGCACATGATACCAAAAATTAAAAAACCACACGTTCGCTTCAAGACTCACGTTGTTACATGCAGCGCACAAGTCTCAAAACAAGATGGTTTGTTGACTACAACTTCAGAGGCAGACGCTTCTCCAACGCAGAGTGCTCCATGGAACTGTTGATAATTTTAATGATTTTTGCAACTTCTCACGCAATAAGACTAGCAACTTCTTATTAACGCAACTCCTCTATGACGGCAAGCTCTCAAGAAAACATGTTGATCCTCACAATTTGCTGAGTGAAACCATTTTTTGCAAATGAAATAAAACATAGTAAAAATAAATAAATTACACAGTACAAAAAGACACACTAGCCCTCACACAAAATTTTGAGCTCCATGTGGTGGCCTCAATTCGCCATGCTAAGTTCGTCAAGTTGGCTGGCTCTGATACCAAAGGGAAGAAATACATTATAAAAAAAACTAAGAGAGCAAGAATAATTTGAGAATAATGTACACAAGTCACACACATTCATTCAAATCGAATTTCATTAATAGATGCATATATTTATATATGATGAGAGGTACGGAGATTTTTCATCTCCACAAATTTCTCAGTCAATAATTCCGAAAATTACTCCATAATTCTTTCAACAATCATCCACAAATTTCTTATATCTCATTCTTCTAATGTCTCCACAAATTTCTCACTAAAAAACTGATCCATATTAATTTAAGAAGAGTCTTTTGAGGAGAAATCACATAGTTGGAAATTTTGCCAATGCCTTTAGAACAGATGAAGATGCAGATCATGGCAGAGGGTGATGTAAAGGCCAAAAGATCATATAACTTCTAGTTTATGAAAATTAATATTTTAATAATGATTATTAAGATTAAATAATATATTAAGTTTATAAATAAATATAAATAATAATATAATTAAAGAATTGGAAAAAAAGTAAAAGATAATAAGAAACAAATAATAAAGTCAACAAATGCAAGTAACATACAAATAAATAAATAAATAAATAAATAAATAAATAAATAACAAAGAATAAATAAAAGAGACTAAAATTAAAACAAACCATCAAAAAATAAGGGTTGTATTATATTTTTAATTATTATTTATTATTATTATTATATTATTAGAACAACCAATTTAAAATAAAATAAAATTATCTTTTTTTATTTCTTGTCTTATTAGTTTTTTTTATAGGATTTGGTCCTATTAAAGGTCATATTATATAATAATTTGTTCCTATTTTTGGTTGAAACTTGATTATATAAACTAGTCATTATAGACGATTATTTGAATAATATCATTATTGAAAATATTAATTAAAATATAATAATCTTTTTATTGCTAGTTTAATTTAGTCCTCCTTTATAATACTATTTTCATTATAGGAATGTTGACTCATTAATTAGGTCTTGATTCCTATTTAAATTATTTATTATTTTTTATTTGACTCTCGCTTGACTTGGATTTATTTGTTTCCTTATTAATCTTACTTTTTCAATATTTCTTTATTATTATTATTATTATTATATTGTTCATATTTTTTTATTATTATAAATTATAATATTATTATTCTTCAACTAGTCATTATAGGAATATTATTTGATCTTAATAATCATTATTAAAATATTAATTTTCATAAACTAGTTGTTATATGATCTTTTGGTCTTTACATCGTCCTCTATTTAAGCCAATTCAATGATCTGCATCTTCATCGAGTCATGATGATGAACCATACTAGCTGGTTCGAAACATGTTGACACAATTTTCTCCTATGTGATTTCTACAGAAAAGACTCTTCTTAACTTTAATTGTTTAATAGTTGACAAATGATACATTATTCATTAGTTATAAATACACCCTTATAACTCAAGCAAAGAAGACTTTTGGGACTAGAATTTTCACAGTGCCTCTCCAACATGGTATTGGAGAGAAGATGTTTCTTTGGAGGAGCAAGCCGTGACTTAATGTTCCACTATTAGTGCTAGTGTGGAATCATTGTACCTGTGTATCTTGGCATTTCTTAATATTAAAGCTCGATGAGCCAACAAATTTTCATTTATGTATCATGAATGTCATAGGACTACTCTTTATATTTTTGCATTATATGTTTCGTTCATATGTACTAAGGAAATTGAACTATTTATGTGGCTTTGGTACTTATCTTGTTGAAGGTGTGTTCTATTTAGTTTTATGATTGTGGTTGGATTGCGAACTATGTTGCAGAATAATTTGCAATCCTCTTATGCTCTTTTGTGTCTTTTTTAGGATAGTACTATTACTTTTCTTCTAGAGGCTTACTCTCTTTCTCCCTATGGTGAAATTACCTTATATACATCACAATTGTATGCCTCAATGTGTTAACTTACTTGCTTGCTTCAATGAATGTATGTATAAACTCTTATGTCAATAATGGAAGCCAAGACAAATGCGTAAGAAAAATGGAAACTGATTGTATTTTGGGGTGGGGATCCTACTCCAAATGGTGTGAGGTCTAATTGAGACTTCATATGGGGGAGATCCCATTGGTTGATGGATTTCCAATACTGTCAAAAATATAATAACTCAAATATGTTTGATGTTTCTATTGGATTTCCTTCTATCTATTCAATTTTCATTGACTTGGGTAGTTTATATCTCAAATTTGTATTAGATAATTTTTATTGCCTTTTAGGTTTATTTCCTAATAATGTATAGGTAGGAGAGTAAATATAATTAAATAAGAAACTACACTAATTATACCATATATTTGTATTTAAGTGTGGATATTTGAATTGAATGGACTATTTTTTTTTAAATTTGGTATTAAAGTCACCTATGGTTTTGATGCCATGTGAGATGACCCACCATTATGATCCATGGGATGTCTTATCAATAGAGATTGACATTACAGTGAAAATGGTGGGTATATGAGGACTATAATGATTTTATGGAAATATTGAAGAACAAAAAACATATTAAGAGAAACCAAATGTAGCTTAAATTAAGAATGAAATAGCATTAGAAATTATACAAAATTTGAGGATAAAATAGATCATTATAAAGGATAGTCATTTCTGATAATAATAATAACACTTATTTTTTCTCATTATTCAGCCATTTTCAAAGATTTTTGCATTGGAAACTGAATCTAGAAAACGCCCAATTTTATTACATTTTTTTTAAAACTCATCATATAGGTTGAGTTATTGATAACTTAAGAATTAAATTTCCCATAAAATATTGATATCTAAGTCACATAATTAAAGTTTAGTTCGTAGTGAACCACACTACACTCACAAAACATTATACATTTGTTGTAACCAAAATCAATCTCATTACAAGAATTTAGTCTTTTGAAATTTTTTGTCATTTTATCGCACTATTCCTGTGATTCCAAAACACTCTTTTAAGGAATTTCCATCATAGAACAAAATTTAAATGAAATATGCTCATCATCCTAATTTATCCTTTGTCTAGCAAGTCTTTCTAATTTAAAAAATGTCAAGCAATATTGACACAGTGAGAGAAAAGATCAAATCTAATGTCCTAAAACCCTTTTCTTCTTAACTTATATTTTATGAAATCCATAAAACAAAGACACTCTTACACATATGTTAACGGTATCTATTTCATTTTGACGAAAATCACCCTTAATTTTCCATTTAAGTTACAAATCACAATATGTAACATGGTGAATCCTCAACGCAAGTGACATATTTTAAAAATAATCTATATTCAAACAATATAACTACATCAAATCTAAAAATATAGGTTGCTAACTTTGTCTCCCCTTTATATTTTAATTTGATTATAGTTTTGAGCTTCAAAGGATAGAAGTTTAGCAAAGCAAAAAAGATGATGTTTAATATTTCATCTCCTTTTAAGATGAAAGCCATATAAAATGCATTAATTTCCTAAAGCATATTAATGAAATACAAGCATGCCCTTATTATATTATCTTTAATTAAAATAAACGAGGGTTAATATAGTCATAATGATTACTAATTAACACTATTAAATCATAAAAAGTGTAACTTTAAATATGTGATAGGTGCTTGAGTTGCTATCAATAGCGTGATATAATAACACCTCAAAGTATTTTAAGGCATTAATATCCTCTATTGTCATGGGTTATTCTTCGAGATATATGCGTTAGTAATATACTTTTAATTTGATATTAAATAAGTACTTATAAGTACTTTATTTTACTTTATAGAATGATGACATTCCTCCTAATATAAAGATATTTATCTCTTACCATTGTTATTTATTAGTTGTGTGAACAAGTGTCTAAAATATTTATTTCTTGAATTTAAATTTCTGATTTATATCAAGTTTTTGAGAAGATTTTTTTATTGGAAATTATATTATAATGCTTTTGTCGATGTGTTTCGAACTAACGAGTGTGGTTCATCATAAATTGAAGAATCAGGTTATGGCTTCATGTTAAATAGGGAAAGAAGATCTTCCAAATGCTATATTTGACTAGGAAACGACTACATTGGACTCGACAATTTGACTAAGAAATGGCTAAATTGGACTAGGCAATTTGACTCAGAAACAGCTAAATTGGATTGGCCAACCTGACTATATTTATTACCAAAGTTTGAATAAAGGTAAAGTTTGTATTTAATAATCAAGAGTATGAATCAATTAGTTATTAATAGGCCTATTTCGCTAATTATAATTATATAAATAAATGGTTAGTTAATCATTATGTAAGTTAGTTTTTGTTATATTTATTTCCAAAAAATGTAATTGCTTGAAATAACTATGAAAATCATTAAAACAAACATTAGTCATTAATCTAATATGAAAAAACCATATAATTTTTTTTTTGATAATTGAAAACATAAATCATAATAGGACAAATATTAATATAAAAATTTCAATTAAAATAAATATATCAATAAATAGTCTAATTAGTTCAGTTATCATGCAAATTGTTTCTGTTATTATTATATATAAATTGTAAGAATTAACTCCCAAGACTTGTTTAGTGTAAAACTAACAAATAAAAACAAATCTATATATGATTATATATAATAATATATGATTATTTAACATATATATATAGTTTATTAAACCTAATAAGTTAAATAATGGACCACTAATTAAGTTTAAGGAATCTAATAGTATTGAGAAGAGGCAAATTCCTCTTAATTAAAACAACTTGGAACTTAAAATCCTTGCAGAAAAATAGGTTGGTTAATTCATTTATAGTTAATAATATCCAAAAAGAGGGGTTAGATCAATAGTTATGATCAATGTTTAGGAATAAAAGGAATATTCTTAATTTATCTGTTCAAAGAATAAAGTTAATAAAAAGGATTATTCATCTAGAGGGAGTGAAAGAAACTCAAAACCACTAAATAAATACTAAAATAGAGAAACGAGAAGGAGAAAAGGAAAACAAATGATCAAGGTGATGAGGGGGAAATAAGGAAGACACGGGATAGGGATGAGTGGAGGGGGGGAAGGGGAAGGGTGGGGAAGCGGCTAGGAGGAAAGGGAAGGAATCCAACAACTACTAATTTTCTAGTCGTCATTTCTATTGAGGTTTATGGGCCTTTTTTTTATTTCTATGGCTTCCATAAATTTTCAGTGATGGAAATGCACCACCTTGGAAATAACATGGGCCTCCTCAATGCATACATTATTCTTATTCTTCTCCATATGTTCTGCCAAGGTGGAAGACCAGGTCCTCCCATGTTTTATGTCGGTTGAGTGCTCATTAATACTTTGATTAATAGAACAACCAGTCTCACCAATATATGGGGTCCCACAGGAACATGGAATAACATAGACACCCTTCATGTCCTTGGGGTCAACTGGGTCTTTACCGATCTAAGGGAGCTACATATGGTGTTAAGGGGTCTAAAGGTTGAGGGAACATTATGCTTCCTAAGAATTGTAGCAATATTATTAGTGGTCCCCTATATGAAAGGGAGATGAACCCTTCACACTCACTCTTTAGAGTCTTTCTTGACCAATGAATTATTTTTGGCTTTAAGGAAAGCTTTCTGACTGAGGTGCCTACTATAACCATTATTAGAAAAAACATTAAGGAGATGAGATTTCTCTTTATCGAGACTCTTTTCATCAGAGATCCTTAGCGCAAAAGTAGCTAGCGTGTTGAGAACACCCATCTACTGAGTGGGGAAATGATGGGAGCTGTCATGAAGATACTACTCAATATGAGTTTTCTTCCAAAACACTTCGTGGGAGAAAGAACCATCATCTTTCCTCGAAATGAGAACCATAAGGAAGGGCATGTGCCCATCAACTTCCTGCTCCATAGTGAACTTTATAGAGGATGATTGATTGTTGAGATGATTGAAGAAAAGATCTAAATCTTCTTGGCTATGAGACCAGATGACACCTGTGTCATCCACAAATCTCTCCCAAAGCCTGGGAACGAGACACGCTAAGGCTTAAGCCTTGGATTCAAAATATTCCATAAAAATATTAGCAACAACTGGGGATAGGGGGGAGCCCATGGCAACACCACCTGTCTTCTCAAAGAACTCACCTTCAAAGCTAAAAGAAGTGGAAGTGAGTCAGATCTCAACCAAACGAGTGGTAGCAACACCATTGCTAAAAGAACTCACCTTCAAAGCTAAAAAAAGTGGAAGTGAGTCAGATCTCAACCAAACGAGTGGTATCAAGCTCCGTGAGGTGGTTGATGACTTTGGTTGCCTCTTTTATAGGAATGCAAGTGTAAAGGGAGACCACATCAAAACTCACAAGAATGTCCCTAGGGTCAAGCTTTATGCTATTAAGCTCTTTGACAAATGACCACGGAAAATTTTAAGAACCCCCGTAAATTTATAAGTATAATAAATGGGCGACTCTCCATGGTATATGGGAAAAATGAAAGGAGATTTTATCAATAATATAATATGTATATATAATTTTTTGGCGAATCTCTCACCAGGCATGGCAAATATTTTACTCAAT
>APFE031385264.1:20173-31327 GCA_000404065.3 Pinus taeda
GTGAGGCTTGTAGACGTGGTTCTGGAGAGATCTCGTAAGTTCGCACTTCCCTTGTCTCTTATGCGAAGAGCTCTTCAAGGGAAAGTCGATGAGTGAAATGAGCTCTTCCTTCACTCATATATATACGTTTCCCTCCTCATGTTAAGGGGGTTGCTTATTCATGGCCGACCTCCCTTTAGTACATGTAAAGCCCATGTATATCATACATGTGGCAATAAACCCAATAAACTTAATTTATTTAAATATAAACAATATAAATTTAATTTATTTAAATAAAAACAAATATTATAATATAAATTCCAAATATTACGGTACATAATTATTAATCACTCAATATAATATATTACTGCTATCAAATATATACCTATAACTTTAAATAACATACACTTATAACTTTAAATAACATGAAATTAATTTATTTCAATAAAAACAAATATTAGAGAATTCCAAATATTACTGCACTTCTTTATAAGATTGTTGTTTGAGAGGGTAGTAATGACGTTTTTGCAAAAAAGTGAACAGTGAAAAATACGTTTTAGAACTTTGAAAGCCCATCACAAAAAACGGCTTTTTAAAATTTTTAAACGTGAAATACGGTCAAAATGCCTTGTGACGGGCATTTTGCCCGTCAAATTCCAACCCTGTACCCAATTACTACATTCAAATCTATTCATGTAAATTGAAAATAATATATATTGATTAAATAGATCCTCGTTATATTAAGAATATAAATGAATAGATAATTCTTAAATTGTTATCATTTAAAAGAATAAATCTTCAACATTGAAAAAATGAGTATTATAAAAAATCTATGACTTTAATTAATTAAAAAATTCACCATCCCTTAGTATCAAACCTTTAATTCCTTTTTATAGAATATTGAACACTAAAATTAGTTGTTATGAGCAACTTTCTAAACCTAAAATTCTAAAATAGACATTGATTATACAAAATGTAGGAGTTTATAAAAGTATTGCTAGACATTGATTCTTGTGTGCTTTTGTTTCAAGATATGTTTTGCTAAATAATCCTTATGCAAGTTGATTCAATATCCCCTTACCACCTTTCATGGTCTCGTTTTAATTAATCATGTTCTTATATGTGTTGTTCAATTTGGTATATTTATAATAAGATGGAGTAATTGAAAATAAATTCTTTGTTTTTCCATAATAAATAATTCATCAATTAATTTATCAGTTATGGTTTGACTTTGCAATGCTCCATTCATATCTTTGAGCTTGTAAATGTTATTCTTTTGTTTCACTAATCTTTCTGTGTAAAGTTTGCAATGAATAATGTTTGCACTTTACCCAAGAAGTTAGTCAACAATGTTCCTTTGAATTACATTTCATGTATTTTAAGCAGGTTGGAATAGTTTTCATTTTCGTACTCTTTTGCTTCATGATAATTGAGGTACGGTCATTAACTCCAAGAGCCTTTAACTCATCTTAAGAATTAGATTTAAGAAATTTTTTCATTTTTCTTTGCTATTGGGGTTTATTACCCACTTCTTCAAGTAACTATTGTATATCATGTTGAGTCTAAAATTATGATACTAATTCATCTCCCATTAATATAATTACAAGCATACTTCATAGATTTCATCTATTATATGATCCAAAAAAAGTTCATTTTTCCAATTAAATAAGATTTTCCAACCACTTTAACTTGCATTTGCTCCATTTCAACTTGCAATTTGGCTTCAATATTCTAGTATTTAATAATTATCCTACATTTTTCCATTATTTTTCTTTTTAAGATATTTAATTCATCACTTTTAACAATGCCACATAGCTAGAGTTTCTTATAGCCTAGTTTAATTATTTAACTAATTAACAAATTTGAATGAGGGCTAAATTCTTGATTTGTTTAAGTATGGTTAAATTGGAGTCGAAAACATTGAAAGAAGTGAACCAATGAATGTTATGATTAGAACATACAATGTATTTAACTCAATGCTTCATATTAAATTCAACACATATATAACTTGAAAGCAGGATTAAGCAGGATAAAATGCGGTGAAGAATTGAAATCCTTGACCACAGTCCACGTACAATAGTTCATGGTATATTTAATGACCAGCATAAATATATAAAACCATACATTCCGTAGAATGACCATTGTATCAATGCATATAATAAAATTGACAAGACTGTAATCCATTCACCATAAATTAATTTAGTATATCATAGACATCAACGTATACCCTACACCACAGTACCTTCAAAAAGTATCTTAGTGCACAACATAGACACAGTACCTAAATATAGATCCTTTATTTTTCCTGCCTTCTTTGTCTTTGCATATGTTGGGTTTTTTTATAGTGCTTATCAAGCAAGAGTTTGTGGAGGAGGCACTACTATTTTCTTCCCTGGCAATATTTCCTATTACATCTAGTTAAACTCTGGAGAGGTTTCAAATACTAAAGATGAAGTGACAGTCTCTTGGGTTCTTTTATTTATTGTTGCATCTTTAAATATATCATCATTAAATATCCTTGAATATTGGATGGAAGCAAAGAGAAACTCATAATAATCTCATAAGGACCAACTTGTAGTAAAGTACAAGACTATACAACAATATTTGTTGGCATATGTTGAAGATCTTTTCTTATAGCACTTCAACTTTCCTGTTATTCTTAACTTGGAATCACAAATTGAATTTCTATCATAGCATTTTGACCTATCATCTACCCAAACATTGATTTGCATGTGTTAGTTGAATGCGTAACTTATATGGATATTAGATTCTTGTGTATGCTTTCTAAGATACTTGGGTTTTTGATCCTTAATAAGTTATAATACCCCATAAGTTAGGCTTATGATCTTTTAAATGGAATTGTGTGATCTAACAACAATTAGAAATAGTCATGCATCTTTTGTGAGAATATACTATAGACTGAACCTTCTAGATGTGTAGTTTAATTTTCTTATGGAGTATCATATTTGTTTCTTGTTTCCCTCCATTGGAAAGCAGATGTTTTTCTGATAGTGATGAATGGTTAGGCAAGCAGGTAGAAACAATTGAGACATGATCAAAATAACTGGTAGTTCCTTTTTGTGGAAAGGCAATCTTGGACTATTTATAATACATAATCCACCCTACCTCACAAGTGAATTCATATCGTTCAACTCTGATCTCTCACATTTCAGTTTTTTGCTAGGACATTAATGTCCATAAAAGATATTCTCTATTAACAAGTTATCAGAGTGGATATGCTACCACTCATTGCTTAAATAGTGAGGGGTAATTCATATGTTTGTGCCTTTCCCCAATGATATATGACTATACATGTGTTTATTTAAAACATGAGATGATTTTTTCATACACTAACAATTAAAATAAAGCAACATTAAATTGCTAAAGAAAAACTAGATAGTTAGAAGTTAAACAAGTTCGTGTCTTGTCTATCAACCACAATACTCTACTCATCTACCTATTAGGAATTCATTGTAAAAAGAGAAACATGCCACAAAGTCGACCAAAAATATGTTTTGAACTAAAAAATGGAGTTGAACTTGAAAGTTTAAAACCAAAATAAAGTTGAAACAAATGGACATATAGAGCCATCACGAAATCAAGTATTATTTTTAATAATGTATTTAACACACTACTATGTTTTTCTCTCACAACTGCGATGATACCAGTTATCTATGTTTGGTGGTTTACTTGTGTACTTGGTTGTTTTCTTATAATATGCTGCTTAACATAGGAAACCGTTGCCTAACTAGATTCTTTGCTTCAACCCAGTTTAGACTTTATGCAGGTTTCTTAAGAGGTCAGTATAACGAGAATAAAATAATCATGTTAATAAAGAATTTAAAATGAGCTCTTAATTAATTCCAATTCATAAGTACCAAAGAAGCAAACAAAAGGATAGAATGAGAACATAAATCAACAAATCTACTCATAAGGACCAAAGAAGCAAACTAAAGGATAGAATGGGAGCATAAGTAAGTAGATATACTCATAAGGAAATCTCAAACTATTATTGACATAAAACCTTTGCAACTGACATTGGCTATGATTCTATTTCTTGTTGATTTTGGACGCTGGACAAAACAATGCCTAGTTCACATTGTTGTATGTGGGGATGATTTACAAATCATTTCTTCAAAGTTTGCATTTAAAGACAATGAAGCTAACTTCAAAGGTATCTATAAATCTGGAAGTTGCAAAAGGTTGGTCAATATTTATTATTTCTATGATGTGATTTCTTATTCTCTACGAAAAATAAAAGCCATCACCATTGAATCATCAACCATTATAGAGTATTGTCATGCGAGACTTTATCTAATTGCAAAAAAATAAATTCATGGTTTTGTGCAACCCTTACTATCTGAATTGCATTTTGGAGGTTGCAAGCTTGCACATTGGTCCTGTTATTATGCTTGTATAAATAAAAAATTAAAGAATTTTGTCATATGACTGAACACTGAAAGTCAAAGAGTGAAGTTGTTACTTAGGGAGACATGACAAACTTGCTAGTTGAGGTTTTCTTTTGCTTGTTGCTATGGTTAGTATCTAAAATCTCATTGTCACCATTTAGAGTGAATATACCTTGAAGTTGGAGATTACGCAACATATAAATTGTTTTTTTTTTTTGCAAATATTCTTGGTAAGACATTTCGGCTAATTTTGGCAATAATTGCGTTAAAACTAGTCTGTTTCTAAGGCAACATTGTAACATGTTGTTATCAGGAGTTCCTATAATGAGGTTGATACAATGCAGAAAGAGAAGCAAAGTATTTTGTTTACATTTATTGCAAAAGGTTGGCATGTCTTCTATCATTACAATTGATGAGATTGGGCAACTGTAAAGTGCACGCACAGGTTCAAATGGTGTGGAATATGCATTTGCAACCAGCAGTTTTCCTTGCACCTGCTAGAAATGAAAACTAGTGAGTAAATGTATAATGGAAAATAAGTAATTGTGTAATTAAAAATAAATAGATTATTTTATATGTACAAATCTAGTTTTGTCTATCAATTAGTTTTCTAAGATCCTGTTATATTTTAGTATTTAAATTTGTGATGAATGTAGCATGTGTTGTACGAAATGTTTTTTCCTTGAGGTCTTTTCCTTTTGTTATGTTTTTGAAGAGCATAATCAACATTCCTCCATGTTGCAGTATCTGTTCAATTTCATTGTAGATAGGAAGCAAGTTTTCAAATAGTTACACATGTGACATAAAGGACACACATAAAAAAATCAAGTTATTGCATAAAGACAATAATTAAAGATTCATAAATCTTATGGGTGAATGGTGTAAGGCAAAGCATCTTACCAAGGCCATATCATCTTGAGAACTTCCATCTTTAATTTGCAATGTATACTGCATGGAAACTTTTTGAGTTGATGTTACATGTGCTACAATTGTTTCTATTGGGAATGTTTCTATGCTTTCTCCGAATTGTTTTATTGTTTCATTTAGAACGAATTTGTATATAGTATAGATTGGGACGATGTTTTCTATAGTTCTTGTGTTTTCTAACAAAAAAATGTGATCACAGTTGCCATGGTCATAATTTGTGTTTGGTAGAATTTGGAAATTTGTCATTGCAATTCCTTTTCCTCACAAGATATTTTGATTGTATTTTTCGATGAGTTCATTTGGAACAACTAATGTGATTGTCATCAATCTCTGTTGGTCAGTTATATCTGCATGCAATATTTGACAATTTTTTTGTGCTTTATCAAGAAATGCGTCGTAGACAACCATTACATCACCATTGAATAATTTTCGAGTTTTGAAGATGTTCAGTTCTTCAATTGATATTGGAATTGTTGATGGTGCATTTGAATTTTTCACATATGAAGAAAATTAGAGTCAATTACAAAGAAACAATTTTGATGTGTATATTACAATGTGACAAGTGCAAATAAGTGATGGGCATGTCTTGACTTCCCTTGTTGCTTCTTTTGTTAGTTGTTTTTCTTGCTCCTGTGTTTTGTTGATTTGTTGTTCAAGGATGCAAGGTATTTGTTTCATTGCAAGTGATAATGAGTGGAAAATGGAACTAGTGATATTGGAGACATGAAAACTAATTTCATATATATATTTGGTGAATGGATATTTTGAATAATATCTGTAAATACTTGCCTTCTGGGTTTTTGGTCATTGGAGCTTTGATCCATTTTAACTATATAAGAGAAAAGGAAACTACATTAGTAGTTTCTTTGGATATGGATACAATAGATGCTTGCAAAAGAAGAGCAATGAATGGTTAAAACAATGTAAACTTTGAAACGGGAACTGTAAACTCAAAACAGGAACTCTAGCCAAAAAACCCCTTAAAAACATCAAAAACAGTGCTAAAAATAAAAAGTGTTGATGCTGGAATAACACCTTTTTTTTCTAGGGTAAATTTTAAACATATTTTAAAAATGGCGGTGAAAACCAATTTTTTGTGCAAAAATTGTCCAAAAAACACCCTCAAAACAAAAAGTGTTAACGTTGGGATAACACTTTTTTTTTCCCTTTTTTTTCAAGGGTAATATTCCAACATTTCGAAATAATAGCGTAAAATATTTTATCATGATCTTGAAAAAGGTTAAAAATTCAAACAAATAATGAAGACATAAAATAAAATAAAATTAAATAAAATTAAAACAATGAAAAAACACAAAACAAAAAAAGTTTAAAAATTAACAAAACATAAATTAAAGCATATATATTACATATTAAAACAACTCAGACAAATATATAAAACCAGACACAAAATATATAACCAGACACAAAATATATTGGCGGAAAAAGGCAGAAGCCTCATGCTTCCTCACGTATTCACTCTCATTATTATTTTTCATTATTCTCCAATAATTGAATATAGTGTTACAAATAAATAGATGAGAGATAGTGTTCTCAAGATAGTGTGTTCTATCTTAGACACTTTTGGTTGAGATAATTTCTCCTTTGGTTGAGATAATTTCTCACCAGACACACAACAATATAGGAGTTACCTAAACTAACTCCTATCTTAGAGGAACAACCCAAGAGTTAGGCACAAATTCCTAACTTGGAATATTTAATTAATTAATTTATTTTTGGATTTATTATTGTTTTATGAGAGAGGCTAACATTCCCCCCCTCAATGATAAATCCAAAATAAGAACGAGGAACCATCTTCCAAGTTCTCATGTTGATCCTAAAAAATATTGCCTGAAAAAAAAACGCCAAATCTGGATGTTGAAGAAACTGCAATATCAAGAGACTGAGTCAGCTGCATGACTGATTCATCTCTGAATGACGCTTGAAAACTCCATCATGTGCCAAGCCACAAAAAGGATCCAACTGTCCTTTGCTTGAAAATAGCATCCGGTGTCCACTGACACAATTTGATGAACGCCCACTGGCGTTTTTGCTGATGATGATTGCCCACTAGCTGAAGATGTCGAAAAACAACTCAATGTTGCTTTTGCTATGATGAAAGCTATTCACTGCTGCTTTTTCTGTCAATCGCCCACTGGCTGATGAAGATGCCCACTGGATGCTTCGCTGATGTTGTTGAGACTTTCAATGGGACAACCACTTGTCAATTTCATTAACATTTCCCCCCTTTGTCGGCTGAAAGGAGAGATAATCTTTGCCAAAATATATTTGAACTCTCCCCCTTCAAGTGTAGGATAGTTTCGTTTTTGTGCTCCCTCATGCAACTGCATGAGAGTACCATCATCGGTTCGATGCTGGTTGCACTATGTGTGATTGTAGTCGATTGTAGAACTAAGACAATCTTTTGACTGTGGATGACCATTCCCAAGGATTGATCCATTCATAATGTATCTTCAATCTAGCTGATTTTTGTTGGTTGCGAGATTTTTCTGAGGAATGATTGGGTTTGCCACAATGGAAACAAGGATGGAGATCAAAACACTGATCTTCCATATGACCGGTTCTTTGACAATGAGAACATTTTGGTTGGACATCAATTTCAAGTTGCGTGCAATTTTGTTTGTCTGCAACTTTTTCAGAAACTACTGAGGTGAGTGGTTCAAGAAATCCTACACTCGCAAATTTAATTGGCTTGGAATAATCTGGGAGATGTAAGTTGGCATCATCAGTGACATATCCTAAGCCTCGACGATTCTTGTTATTTTGAATTTCTTCCTAGGGCTTCATGATGGGTTTGGAAGAAATTTGAATTTGATCATGAAAAAATTCGACACTTGAAGTTGTTTGAATGAGTGATTTGGAATCAACATCTTTATCTTCATCTGTATGGGTGAATGACTTGGAAGAAGCACTTTTCTGTTGCAGCTCATCTCTTTGTAGTTGTGACTCTAGATGAAGAAACTCAATGGTTTCATGTGTTTGTTGTAGATGTCGTGAAAGATCAACGAGAGTTTCTTTGCTAATGTGCACCATGTCTTCATCATTGGAGATGATCAAACTGTGAAGAATGTTTAATAACTGAATATGTTGCGCCATTTGAACTTGCTCACTTGAAATCACGCTCGCTTGTCTTAGATGTCATGCTTTGAACTGTTTCACTTGATTTTGTTACTTGCTTGACATGCTCGCGTGCTATGGGACTTGAATGGCATGCTTGCTTGATTTGTTGCTTATTGTACTTGCTGGGAACACTTTCTAGAGTTGTAGAACTTTCTTGCTTAAACTTTGGAATTCACGCTCACTTGATGACGATCGTATTTACATGAATGACTTCACGCTTACTTGAATGAATAGCCACACTCGCTTGATGCCGATGTCAACTTGCTTGATTGATTTAACTTGTTTGATGATTACTGCAATAAACTTCACTCTGGCTTGCTTGATGTGTTGATTTTTGCACTTAATTAATGCAAATTGGTTGAATGAATAATCACGCTTTCTTGCAGGAGATGTAAACTTGTCGCTTGATTGCTTTAGAGTTAAAATTCATGCATTCACTTGATTCTGCTTAAAGGAAGGGTGTCGAACACTGTCGAAAATGCACCCAAAAAAGCTTACAATGATTTTAATGACTCACATAAAACAAAGAATTCACTTGTTTTAATTTGACTAAGTGGAAGAGAATTGACGCACTTGACTTCTGAGAAAATCAAAACGTGGGCGTCGGTTTCAATCGAGAATACACCCTTACAATTCAATGCAATTGGAATTTGGTTTACAAGTTCTTAAATTTGTTTGCAAGAATGTTGATGTAGACTTTGCTTTGAAATGCTAGAGGTTGTAGATTCATGAACTTGATTGTACTTGAGTGAATTTGTTTGTTGAGGTAGAATGCCGATGTTGAAAACTTTGATTATTTGTTGTAGTGTTGATCTTGCATCTATGTGTTGTACTTGCTTTATGTATGAGATATTAAATGAAATTATTGATGTGTCACAACTAGACACAAATCAAAAACAACAACATGAAGCCATAAAAAAACATGCGCCATCAAACACACATGGTGTACCTAAGATCCCCTTATTCAATTTTAGGCGGATCTAGGACACATCAACACCAAAAAATGATATCTTTATTAATCACTGAGTACATCTGAAGCAATGATAATGCCAAGCTAACAACCCTTTGAAACAACTCATCTTCAAAATCTAAATGGATAGTGACACGATCCCTCTCAAAATAAAACAATACTTTGAATTACAACAACTTTCCCTTATCACTCCAAATACAAAATAAGACACTTATATCTCCACAAAATATTCTTGAAATTTACAAAATGTAATGCACCTTATGCACTCATCTTCTTTCTTATGTCACTCCTTATATCTCCCACAAGCACTCAAAAAAAAAAAATTACACTTTAAACAGCATACCTAATTACAAAAATTAAAAAAAATATTATCCACTCCTTATCTCTCCAAAACACACTTTAACTAGCTTATGCCCACTTAAAACTCAAACATAATAAAATCTCCGCTTCACATTACACCAATCATTCATTTTTATGCATAAGGCTTAAGAAAAATACAAGTAAAAGGTTATAAACTCATGTCTTGGAAATGCACATTTTCCCACGCATAAAACCTTTAAAAATATTAAAATGTTTTGACTTTCAAAATTTGATTTACCTGACGCATGTGAAAGCTAGAATAGTTGGAGGGCATTCACTTCAATGGCATGGTTTGAATCAATCCATCAACGCTTTAATGAAACTCAACGTTACTTGCAGGTGCTATGCAGATAATTAAAACAACTCCACGCTATCCTTTAGTGACATGTGTTGTACCTTTTAAAGTAATGCAACCACGAAGAAGTAATTCTTGGAATGCCGCCATAATAGGCAACCAATGTAAGCTCAAAACTCAATAGCAGCAATTTCAAGCAAGTTCTCCACATAGGTTCTGGTTAGATAGCTTGTCACGCAGCCGATCGGATCCAGTTAAATGATCTTAGACGCAATTAATCCGGCCACGCTTTGTTTCCATCTTCACCGAGGATAGTTTCATAAATGGCTAATGCATGCAACCTGCGATCCGCACAACGATAAACATGGCGCATTCAAGGCAATCCACTTTCGATTACTCCATTTAGTATCCAAGGATCCACTTCATCCGTTCGGCAAGCAGCAAGTTAGGGATCGACCGACGATCTGGAGATGAAAAGTTGCCTACGCGGGAATCCACAGTTCTGTGGCTCAACGCACAGGACTGTCAAACTGTTCCACCATTCCCTAGATTAGATGAAGATCGGCAGTGCTTGGCACAGTGACATTGATATTCAAACACTCCCAAGAAGCCATTAATGTTGTAGAACTGAAGTATTTTCAAGATTGGCTCTCATACCACATATTACATATTAAAACAACTCAGACAAATATATAAAACCAGACACAAAATATATAACCAAACACAAAATATATCAGCGGAAAAAGGTAGAAGCCTCATGCTTCCTCACGTATTCACTCTCATTATTAATTTTCATTATTCTCCAATAATTGAATATAGTGTTACAAATAAATAGATGAGAGATAGTGTTCTCAAGATAGTGTGTTCTATCTTAGACACTTTTGGTTGAGATAATTTCTCCTTTGGTTGAGATAATTTCTCACCAGACACAGTTACCTAAACTAACTCCTATCTTAGAGGAACAACCCAAGAGTTAGGCACAAATTCCTCTTGGAATATTTAATTAATTTATTTATTTTTGGATTTATTATTGTTTTATGAGAGAGGCTAACAATATACTAAAAAGAGAACATTAA
>APFE031385264.1:32896-43000 GCA_000404065.3 Pinus taeda
GTAATCGACATTTAAAAAAATAGAAATAAAAGAACTTAAAAATATGTTAAGTAATCATAATTAAAAAAAAAAAATGGACATAATAAATTTTAAAGTGTGAAATATAAGTCCTCTAAAAAAAAAGGTATGTTGTATAACATGTTGCATCAACACGTTTCAAAATCAGCATAAAAATCACTAACATTAAAACAAATATTTATATTTGATACATAAGAATATTTAAATTGTAAAAAATATGCTCCAAAAAATAAGTATTGTATTCTGTATCACCACTTTTCAAAATCGGGTCATGTTTTTACTACCTCTACGAAACGGGTAATCGTATTGGTCATTTAAAGTGCCAAAAACTATGTTCTAAAAAAAATATATGTGTTCTGCATCGCCCCTTTTCAAAATCGGGTCAATTTTTTGATATCTCTACGAAATGGGTAACAGTATCAGTTCCCGTTTCAAAGTTTACATTGTTTTAAGTTTCAATGACAATAAAAAGGTAAATAAAATGATATAAATTGCAGATATGGAAAGAGATGGATGTGTTTTATGATTCATCTACATGTACATGGTCAATTATGAGACATATTGTGTCATGATCTAACCAATATGTATCTAGCTTGTAAATCTTGTAGTTGTTTGTTATGTTAGACCATACATGATCAATGAGTGATGTGTGCACTTAGGTATTTGTATCTAGTAAGAAATGGAGGCTGTGGCTATGCATATAGTATTTTAGTGTCTTTTTTCTAGTGTTATGTTCACACATGTTAACATTGAAATCTCCTACGATGATTATTGGTTTACTAATAGATATATTGTAAAATGTTTTTTCAAGAATATCCACTATATTGGGCAATGTGGCATAGGGTGCTGCTTAAACATTAACAATTGTAATTTGCATTCCATGTAGAATGATATTTGTCATTGATGATTCTACATTGTCTTTTTGAAATTTCATATGCTCAACAATTCTTCTATTTTGTTTGAAACATGTGAGAAATCCATATTTATAATGGCTTGATATGCAATTAAATGTTTTGAAGTTTTGTTGCAATATTTCTTGTTTCAAATGTGTTTCCTGTAAACATAGAATATCAGCTTCCATTAGATCATAGTCATTGAGGACATGGTTGATATGAGTTTCTAGGTTGCGAGTGTTTATAAAGAAAACTGATGTGCATAAATGTCTATGCACAGATTGATAATTTTAATCTAGCTCCCATTTTGCAAGTTGTTATACATAGTCCATTTCAACTGCTATTTTATGCTTGACTTTGAAATTTTCTTTCTTTAGTGGTTTTAATAGGAAGAAGGATTGCATGTTTCTAACACGAGACAAGGTTGTATAGAATAATCCATGAGTTCATATTCCAATAGGATCAAATGTAAGGTTGTCTAGGGTAAGGCCTTGTGATCTATGGATTGTTTGAGCACATGCCAATTGAACGGGAAATTGTTTTCATATTTTGAGATACCCTATTTTTGCTTGCGCTGTTACTGATTTTGCTAATTGCAATATGGGGATCCAATCTAAGGAAATGCCTTGACTATAGAAGTGAGCCAATTTTTTTCTTGGAAATTACCTATGCTTGCATCAAAGATGTTGTTCCATATGATATCAATTTCATTTGTTTTTGTATAGGATTTAATGATTCCATTGGCTCCATTAGCAAGGCCATCTGGTGAATCATAATTTCCAGCATATATCTCGACTAACATGTTTAATTTTACAACTATTTGTGAAAGCAACGTTGCTATATGTAAATGGGAAGGGTAATCACCATGGTTTTGTTCTTCTTGATCGCTTGCATTGATAAAAATCTCATCTCTAGGAACAATTGACAACATTTTATTGTTGTGCAAAGTGACATCTTTATTTTTAGAAACAATATAGGGGAAATCGGGGTCAGTAGGTGCAGGTCTAACACAATTTATTATCAAATATTGCAAATCATCTTCTATTTGAGTGTTTTTCTGCATTCTATTTAATATTCAGATGCATTTCTCGTCTGTTTGACGCATTGTAATATGAAATTCATTGAGCATTACATGTTCTTGTGAAAAGTCATATGGGACTAGTTGTTTGTTGAGAATAGGTAGTTTGAATACCAAGGAGTCTTGTATAGGTTGCGTTTGATAGGGATCACCACAAAAAATGATATCAACATTTCTGAAATATTTTGTTTAGACATGTTTTATGTTCCTCAATAAATCATCAATGCAAAACAAGAACCGACTTCCATGTAGGGAAACCTCATTAATGAAAACTAGTCTCAATTCTTGGTAAAGTTTTCCAAGTGCATCGAATGTTTCACTGCTAAGTGCTGTCGGGGAAGACTTGTTAAAAGGCATAAGCAGTACAAAGTGGACTGTTGTACCACCTGCATTATATGTAGCTTTGCCTGTGTATGCTAGTATCAAGCCCTTTGATTTCAATGGATCAGTTGAAAGATGTGCATCATAAAGATGCATGAGCATTTGGAAGATTACTTTTGTTGTGAACGTTTTTCCAGTTCCAGCTCCTCCATTCAAGAATAAATATAGTGCTTTGTACATGTCCACATGCTTCTTCATTGCAATGTATTTGGTAATTGCTTTGTGTTCTCTATTGAGTATGCTTCTTAATCTGTGATATTGTGCATTTGTGAGTAGAAATGGATACTCTGATAAGTGGAATCTAATATTTAGCTGTCTTTTTCTTTCATGGTGACGGGAATGTTGTAAATCTATTTCCAAGTCATATTTTTCGCTAATATTTTCATTCTTTCTTTGCTTTTTCATTATATTAGTGGCATCTATGGTGCTATTTTGTATGTCTTGAATGGCATTTTCTAAATCAACCCATAATGGGTTGATATTATAAGTGAAATTGGACTCATTTGTTTTTATTGTGTTGTCATGTAACATATAAGCAACTTCCCATGATAGCAACTTTTTTATCAATGTGCTTTCACTTTTTTCAAATGGCACATATAGCAAAATCTTTTCTCTGCAATAGTTTTCATAGTCAGTGTGTTTTTTGTATTTCATGAATCATATGAATTTTTGTTTTTTCCTTTTCGAAATGGGCATGCCATTTTTGTTGTATATTGAAGAAAATTTATTAAGGCATATATGTGTAATAGCATTAGGTCGATTGATATAATAATCAATAATGGAACTACACATGACATTTTCAGAGTTGTCATCATCCTGTTTTAGCAGGAATGATGGTTTGAGCATAAATGTATGTTCATCCATTGGTGGTGTGTTTATGAATATGCATTCTTGTGAACTATGATTCAATGGAAGAGAAAGTGTTATATGGACTTCTTGTTGAGATGAGATCTATTAGAGATTAAGCAAAGCATTGCCTAATGAGCATACCATTTCAATAGAATTTAGCTTGCTCTTTTCATTTTCTATTCTTATCCTTTTAAATGCATTTGTCATTGATTTGTCAATTTTTGTCATGTACGAAGTGCAATATAATCTAGTTGTATATGCATTAAGGACAAATTGGGCATCAGTGTTTTCATTCCATAGCTTTGGCATATTTGTGGAAAAGTTATTATTCCAAGTGTGTGAGGGTTTTCGTTGCAATAAAGTCATTGGTTGCTTCAATGTACTTTGTATTGCCAAGATGTAATTAGTTTCATTTAAATGCAATTCATCCAAAAACTCATCAAATGTGTTGTTTCTATTATATTGTTTCTTTTCCAAGATTTTATATATGAATTCTACTTTTCCATTTGATGTCTCATCTACCAATGCAATTGGTTCAAGAAATTTTGCACTTCTCATGGGTGGCATTAGGAAGTTGTATATGCAACATGAGTTTTTTTCTATTTTTGCAACTTCTTGTATGGTGGTGTTGATGTATTTTTGCAAGCTCTAGATCAAGGTGATCTATGCTACAAGTCAAGTAATTGTCAACAAAGTTTTCAATGTCAGAATTACTATTGACTCCATATATTGGTGCATTTTTTACCCATAACAATCCATGTTTATGTTTGCTTCCTCTATTTTGAAATTCAATTACAAAGTAGTAATCAACTATCTCTCCGAAGAATGTTTTTCCTTCATATATCATTTTTTTAAGTTCTTAATTCTATGCCTATAATAAGGAGTACAAGTTACCGGATTCTTTCTTATGAGATAGTCGATGTTATAGTCTTCTATTGTTTCAATATGTTTTCTTTTTTTCCTCCTGCTATATAATTTGGTCAATGAATTAACCAATGGAGCCCATCGATGTTCATCACTTGTAAATGTGATGAGGAACGTTGGAGGGCCTTTTTGACTTATCATGGCAAATATATTTTTCTTCATTTGTTGTAAGTAATGAGGAGAAATTCTTATGTCATTAAAATCAATGTAACCAATGTCACTTTTAAGAATGTTGTTCAAGTTTGGTTTGTATTTAACATCTTTTTCTTGTAACTTTATTCCTTTTAATTTCCCTTTTCTGATTCTTATTGAAATTCATGCAAGGACTTTTTCAATTATTATTTGCAATGTTTTGAAAAAAAAAATTGTTGTGTGGTAAGAGAGGTCACCACTATGGTGCATTAACTCCCATTGTGAAATTTTTTGGTAGAGAAATCTTTCTACAATATCACCATCACGTGGGTCTCCAAAAAAGAGGGCTGGAAAGTTCATCTCTTCTGCATATTTTACTTCTGAAAATTCCAACAGGATGTTTCTCTACAAGTGGAGCAATTTCAATCAGCTTGTCTTGTAGATCATGGATGCATTGCGATCCTTTGTATCCGTGCACCAATGTTTCAGTTGGAATTTCATTTTCTGAATTGCTACTTGTTTGATCTTTGTCTTCAATGTCACTATTTTCAATTGGAGTGTTTGAGGTAGTTGATTGTAGGATGCTATCCCAATTTTTATTTATGTGTATGTTTTCAACTCTATAAAGGTGTCGAGAACATAGTTCCTTCAATGATGTCATGACAGTATGCACATGGACTTTTCCTGTTTGAAATGCATTTTTTTATTCCAATTGTCTTTTCAATGCAACAAAAACTGTTGTTGTGTTTTCCATAGATTGTGGCAGTGCAGTTTTAGCAATGTATGTTTGGATAGGAACATTGATAATTGATGTTGTTAAACCCATTTGTGATCGTTTTTGGCCCCATTGTCTTATTTCTGAAAATGCAATTTTGAATGCCACAAGACATTCTTCAAGTTTTGAGAGTGTGGCTACAACTGGCAATGGTTTGTTTCACCTAATGTTCTTAGGTACAAAAAATTGTGACAAATTTCTATTTTGATGTGTTGTTCTGCAAACATTGCCTATTACTTTCTTAGGCATATTCATATGGTTTTTCGATAAATTTACATATACTTGTTCATATTATTTTCTCTCCATATTCTTTTGAAACTACAATTGTTTACATATTGGACATTTTTTCTCAGGTGTGTCCTCTATTTTGGCTAGGTAAATTGTTATAGGGTTTTTCTTGGATAAGCACTTATGTTTATTCTGTGATTTTTGTTTGCATAATCTTTTTATATTTTTTGTCTGTAATTGTGATAGTTTTTTTAATGTACGTAAATTGACTCTATTATTTCTATCTCGTGTCATTGCCATAATATGATATTGCGATTTGTCTTCATGCACATGTGCATTTTTTGACATAGGTCCATGTTGCATGTGCAATGGCATTGTTTCTATTAGAATAATTTGACAATGTACATTGCTTTTGTTGTTATGTCCATTTATTGAAAAGGGTGTGTAATGGGTGTGAAATGCATCTATTTGAAATGACACTATATTGTATGTTTGACTTGAAAAGTTGTTGCATTGGTAGTAATTGGCAATGCTCCTAGTTACAAAGGACCATTCTTGTATGTTTACTTTGAATAATATTGCCGCCCAAAAAAAAAGCCCCGCCTTCTATTCCACCTTTTTCAAATGGCATGGCCATATTGATAAGGTATGTTTGTGAATTTTCAACCTTTTTTTGAGTTTTTATGACATTGATAGATATTTTTGCAGACAATGCAATGTAGTGTTTTCATTGCACATCATTGAATTTCAGAATGATTTCACAACGTAAAGTCTTAAGGATTCTACATCAAATTCAGGTGCAATCAAATGAAAAAGTGCAAAGAACATGCTATATCCACAAATGGATATAGTGTTTGTTGCTTTACGCAATGTATGGCCTTGCATTTTAACATTCATTATTTCCAAATAGGTTTGTAGATCTTTGCAAGGAGGAGAAAGGTATTCATTGCATATTACAATTGATTAAGCTATTTTTTTGTACAAAAATGGTTCATAGTGCCCATTAGAGGGGTTCTCATCATGGAACAATATATGAAATGAATTTGTCATTTTGTTTGAATTGAATAGTAAATACCTTTTTTTTTGTTAATGACCAAATTCCTATTGATAAATTTAACCATTTGGCTAGCTAGCATATGCAAAATGTGTCTCCCCATAGTCCTCACTCATTCTCAATAGGACCATTTGAAGCAGGAAGATGCATTCTTTGCAAATATGTTTCGACAACACAAATTCCATGAAGTTGATACATGATATTAGGTGCTAGCTTGTAATTGAATGATTATAGTGCTTCTATGTGACCTTGTTGAAGGCACATCAAAAAGTCGTTTATTGTGCCATTTCTCAATTCAATGGATGAATATCAAGAATGAAAAATGACTTCAATTGCATTGAAAAGACAATCGCCTAGATTGTATGAAAATGCTTCGAGTCTAAAAAGGTTGTTGGCGTTCAAGACATCATCAATAGTTGCATCATTGTCACATTGTTTTTTTAGTTTGTCGCTATCAACATCAATTATTTCAGATATGTTTATATTATTATTTTGTGATTTGTTCTGTTGAAATTGGCTAGCTAAATGCAATTGTCTTGTTGTTGCAAGATTGGGGAATTTGGAACAAGATAGGGAAGTTGTATTTTCAATGAAACAGAAGCAGAAGCAAAGTGGAATAGAACTTGCAACTAACTTGACATTCTTACTCCCACGTGTTTGCAAGGAGACTTTGCAAAAGAAACCAATGAAGTTTCCATATAAGTTTCTATATGTCAAACCAATAGCTTATGGCATACAAGGAAAGCAAGAAGGAACCTAAAGAAAGGAAAATGATGAGGAATTCACAAAATCCATGTAATTTAGCAAACTATCGAGAAGAGAAACAATGTTGTTGACAAGAAATACAAGTTAAGTGAGATGGTTCTAATTCACCTAAAACAAGACTTTGTAACAACGTGATTACACATAATGTGTAGGCCATGAATATATATCTGTTCTTAGTGAGATCGTTTCCTGTTCTATTGATTATATTTACTTTCAACTTGACTAGAACAAATCATCATCATACTATACCTAATCGTAAGACTTGGATTAGCAATACCTTTTGTTGTTTGGCACCATAGGCCATAGAAGAGAAATCTTTTATGGGGAAGCCCCCCCAGTGATTTTGGACCATCCCGAAGAGTGGGAAGATAAATTAAGGTGATATTGGTTTATTTTCCAAGTTCCACAAAATTGTTTTCAGATGAACATCTTGAACTATTTGGTGACAATTCATGTGGTAACAGGTAGGTTAGAAATCATTCTATGACTTCCCATTTGCTGCAGGATTTTAACAAACACTGAAAATTTCTTCATTTCAAAATATTAAATAAGGATACAATAATGTATGGATTTGTTTATGCAACAATAAAACATAGAACATTTACAACAAAGAAGCAATCTTTTTCTCCATATTCATCTAGACTGAAAGCAGGGAGACAAAAACTAGAACTACAATATTCCTACCATCTCTTCTTATCGTTGAACCATACCATCCATTGCTAAGCAAAAACTAATTAAAATCTAGTGAATTAACCTAAATAAATGTATAAACATTGACAGCATGATACATATTCAACTTAAAATCTAAAACACGCACAAAAACACACATGATACAAAGTTACAATGAGAAAACTACATAAAAGGAAACCAAAGAGAAGATAGAAGTACAAATATTGCAGGAAGCCATACCTTCAATTAGTTACACAAATGCTACAACTGTTCTTTGGCAACCAATTCCTGCTACCTCTATTTTTCTAGTGATTTTGTTCAACGTGAGCTCCGCTACCTCATTAATTCAATACTGCAATCACCTAGTAAGTTCCAGAAACAAACCACTATGTTTGAGAAAGTGCAAGTTCTAAACACAAACCAATCGTCATTTTTCTTATGACGAAAAATCTGCACAAGTTACTCATTGAATATTGCATAATAAATCTACATAAGATATTCAATAGGTTTTGAGAATGTTTAAACAAATGACTAAACTTTTTTACTCGAAAGAGGCTTAAATATATCAATTATGTGGAAAAAAATAAAGTATTCGATGTGATGTTATAGAGAGCAGGTTATTTTGTAAAACAAATTTAAATAAATAAATAAACACTGCTAACCAAAAACAAATTAAAATTTACTGAATTAACCTAAAGACACTACAAGTTTTGGAGAAAACTAAGCTCAAATAATGGTTATTGAAGGGAGGATAGTGATTACTATGAGTGGGAAATGGTATTATGTTTAGTATACTGAAATATGACAAATCGTTGTACTAATGTTTTTCTGCTGTCAAGACTATAGAGGATAAATTTATGAATGTATGTACAGTCCTAAAAACTAGTATAAGTTTCTAGGATAAGCTGTAATGCTTTTTGACTTTTGGAGGAAGACTACAATAAGTAGATTTAGCATATTTGTTTGCTAATATATGAATAGGTGGTCTTGATAAGTAACCAAGTCCAAGAAGGAAAAAGAGTCTTGATATTTTTTAATTTGTATTTAATGTGTACAAAGTCCTTATCACATAACAAATTTGCATAGCATATTCAATGCGTTTTGAGAAACTTTAAACAAACAAGTAAACTATGTTACTGGAAAGAAGATTAATATATTAATTAAGTAGGAAAAATTAAAGTATGCAGTGTCATTGAGAGCAGGTTATTTTTGCAAAACAAATTTAAATAAATAAATAAAAACCGCTAACCAAAAACAAATTAAAATTTAGTGAATTAACCTAAATAAATGTATAAACACTGATAGCATGAGACATGTTCATCTTAAGATCTAAAACACATATAACATCACACAGGAAAAAAAGTTATAATGAGCAAACTGCATAAAATAAAACTAGAGAGAAAACAAAAGTACAAATAATGCAGCAAGCCATACCTTCAATTAGTTGCATAGATTGTACAACTATTCTTTCGCAACCCGTTCTTACTACCTCTATAGTTCTCCTAATTTTTGGGAATGAAAAAACTCTATTTGTATTGCAATGAATTTTAGTTTTGAACAGCTTCTGTACCTTTATACTAAACCCTCACCATTTCTCTGAAATTGAATAGCCAGATTATAAACAAAATGTCAAATAAAACAACTTATGGGGAATTTATGCAACATACATTTTCCCACTATTACATTTTCCCATTATAGTGGATCTAAAATAGGATATAAGATTGACCCAAGAAAAATGAAATAAAGCAAACCATGTAGAGTTGTAGTTGGTAAGGTGGTATGTAAATATCTTGACATACAAACTTGGAAGCCAATATATATAAACATAACAAGACATTAAAAACAAGACTGACATGAATTTTAATTTCAAGGAATTCCTACACTTTAAGCTAGACCCCCAGCGTTCCTCCAAAATTGTATCTCTTGCCATGAACTGGTATTTCCATATAAAAAGGAATTTACAATGGAATACAATATTGTAGACTATGTTATGAAACCATCTCACAAAAAGATAGAAAAGATAGATCAACGCCTTAGAATTCAGCCTCTTCGAGGGGGCAACCTTCTTCACATTACATAAATGAAAAATTCTTGGATGATTCAAATGACAAAACCTCCTTTCTATATATAGGAGTGTAAGGAGTCAAAATATAACCCAGCCGACCTAACAATAATAATATAAAGCCACAAAAATAACAATACAGGGATTCTATGGGACACAATAATAATAATATGGGGACAATAGGGGCACAACAATATTAATAAGGGATACAAATACAATAGTAATGGGGTAATCACTAGTATTATAGGGACCTAACATGCCCCTCTCATTCAAAAA
>APFE031385268.1:0-10731 GCA_000404065.3 Pinus taeda
AAAAAAATGTTGTAAAATTAAATTAAAATAAAATATTTTATAAAATATTTTGAATGTGAAATAAGTTATGGTTTTTGGTCATGTGGTATTGATAAACCATGGTATTCATTCATGGTATTGTAACAAAGCTTATTTACAAGTTAATTATATCCATGGTAGAGTGGGGGTGCATATCTATCGTTATAAAATATTTTGATTGTGAAATAAGTTGTGCTTTTTTGGCATGTGGTATTGATAAGCCACTGTGTTAGCCCATGGTATTGTAACAAATCATATTTATAACTTCATAATATCAATGTCAAAGTGGGGCTGAATATCCATGGTTAATAATATTGTCATATTGTTATAAAATATTTTGAATTTGAAATGAGTTATGTTTTTTGGGCATGCCATATTGATAAGGGATGGTACCGTAACAAAGTCTATTTAGAGGTTAATAATATCCATGATAAAGGTAGTGAATTAAGAATTTTCTAATATTGATATAAAATATTTTGGTTGTGAAATAAATTATGGTTTTGAGCATGTGGTATTAATAAGCCATCGTATTGGTCCATGGTATTGTAACAAATCATATTCTCAAGTTAATAATAAAATCAAAATATAACAAATTAAATTTTATTTTTTTATTACTTTAACCTTTTATTATTAATTGAACCAACATTTGAATGCTTACACTCATCCCTATACTAAGGCTTATATATTTTTTCTAATTTTATCCTTTTGTTTATTTCGTCCCTATACTAAGGCTTATATATTTTTTCTAATTTTAACCTTTTGTTTATTACTTTTAATTTTTTATTAAGTCAATATTTAAAATTGTTTATATAGTGAAATACATTTTCTCTTTGTCAAAAATACTACTTTTCAAAAAATGATTTTGAGAACAATTTCTTTTAGACGAGTTCCATCAAATTGTCAGGACTATAAAATTAAAATAAATTTATATATAAATATATAAAAAACAACAGGAAAAAAAATTGAAGGGGCCAAAAGTTCGGACCTCAAAAATAAAATAAAAATAAAAGTGACATTTTGAAACCAATAACTTGAAAATAATGTTTATAAACCCATCCCGGTGCTCACGCCCATAGCCGGTCTTCGCGGGTGCAAACAAAGACGGGTCTAGCGGACGCTCACAACGACATGGTGTCCTCTTAAATATGGCCGACATACCCCCTTACATTTAGTAAATACAAGTACTATCGATGTACTTGTATTTAGAAGCTAGGGATCTTTCTCTCATCATTGATTTCACTCATCTTCACCCATTGGACTCGGGTAAACTATACCTAAAACTTTCGCCAAGTTTGGAAATATGGCTGGATCTTCATCATCTTCTTCAGACCACGCCTCTAATTTTAATTCATCATTTTCTTTCAATTCGTCAGACGATGGAAGTGCAGAAGTTCTGAAAATAGGAGTTCCGCGGTGGACTAGAAAAGCAGAAAGGTCTTCTTTGATGGGCCAACATAATAATACCACCTATAAGCAGAAGCGAAAGGGGATAAATATTGGAGCAGGTGAGTTCGATGAAATAAGTGGTCCGAAATTTAGGGCTCCAACGAATTCAGAAAGTTATTTCCAGATTAAAAGTGGGAACGAGGCACAATTGTCTGTAATGAATGGAGCCGAGGAAGCGTCTATGGAATGTGGTTGTTGTTATTGGCCATATCGATCTGAAAGAATGCTACAGTGTGGAAGTGGGCATTGGTTTTGTTTCAAATGTATAACGAAGCAAGTGGATCAAATCATTTATGGAGGTGTCAAGGCCGATGACTATTTAACCTGTATGGCTATTGGTGATTGCAAAGAGTCAATTCCTTTCTCAGACATCAAGAGAGCTCTTCCAGATGATGTTATCGAGAGATATGAACATCGCGTGGCCGAACAGGCTGTAATTGAAGCCAAAATTGAAGGTCTTGTTTATTGCCCATTCTGTAACATTCCATATGAAATAGACAACTGTCTACAGGTGTTCGATTGTCCAAACCCTAAATGTTTAGTCGCTTCATGTATTGAATGCAAGAAGGTGAGTCACTCACCATTACCATGTGAAGAGGTTGACAAAAGTTCTGAGACTGCTGTTCGTAGGGCAGTAGAAGAGAGTATGACAAAAGCTGTGATAAGAGAATGTAACATTTGCCACGCGGCGTTAATCAAGACGTCTGGATGCAATAAAGTGAGATGTCAGTGTGGAAACATAATGTGTTACATTTGCAGACATACAGTTTCGTATTCGGATGAGTCGCGTCATTTTTGCAATTGTCCTCGATACAGTGGAGCGCCGGGGAAACCTTGTGAAGTATGCAACAGGTGTAGCTATATAGAGAATGAGATCGAAGATAATGCGGCTCTGGCGGCTAGGGAGGAAGCATTGAAGGAATTGATAGACAGCAAAACTGAGTTGATTGATGTGGAAATTGGGCCTCCCCTAAAAAGGCGAAGACGACAACGTCAAACTGATTTGCTTGACGTGGAAATTGTTCTTGCGCTCAGAAGGCTAACACGACAACCTCCCGCAGAGCAGCAGGGGCATCGTATACAAGGTTTGCCTCGATACGGAATTACACCTCTACCAGAATTCCAAGCACACGGTTATCGACGTGCAAATATGGGCGTAATTGCACCACCACGTACACCAGAATTCTTGAGATTTGGTGAGCATAAAGGAAACATGGTTGTACCTCAAGCGTTACGTCAGGCAGAATTCTTCAGATTTGGTAATCATCTGGCAAGCGTGGGTGTACCTGCAATGTTACCCTCACAACAATTCTTCAGATTTGGCAATCAAGTCCCAAACATGGCTGTACGTGCACCGATATCCCCGCCCGAATTCTTAAGATCCGGTTATCAGGTTGCAAACACAGCTGTATCTCCATCAGATTTCTTCAGTTTTGGTGATGTCAATCAAACTCTATATCAAGTTGCAAACGGTGTTGTACCGCCGCCGGACTTCTTCATATCTGATAATGGTTACCAGCAAGAAAACATGGCTATACATCAACTGCTACCAACCACACAATCTTTCAGACTGGATGATCACCATGAAAACATGGGCATCCCTCCACTGCTGCGTCCCCAAGACGACTTCAGAATTGGTTATCAGCTTCCAGACATATCTGTACCTCCACCGTTACCTTCATCTCATTTCTTCAGATTTGGTCATCATGATCACCTGACAAAACGTGGCAGTACCTCAACCAAATTTCATTGAACATGGGATTGAGCTTGCCAACGGTGATTTAAAAGCTCAAGAAGATCCCGGCCGTGATGAACAAGTATCAGAAGACGGATACGCAATTGGTATCCATGTGGCATTTAGATATAACTAGTTATACACTAATAAGTTCTCTTAGCGTGTTTTCACACAGATAATGACAGAATTCAGTTGTCAAGCGAATTTTAGCATTAGAATTAAACTATTGTTATCGTTGGCTGTCATTTAGTTTTTGAAATAAACTATTGTTATAGTTGGATGTCAATTAGTTTTGAAAAAAACTATGCAGTATCCATTTATCTTGCATGGTATATGTTATTGTTCTTGCGGGATTAATGTCTCTCATTTAGTTTTGTAAAATAATGCAGGATCCACTTCTCTCGCATTATATTTTGTACTTATAACAAGATCATTTCATGTTGTCATTTGAAGTTATCATTTTCTATTAATGCTTTGATTGCAAATGTATGTAATATTTTGAGTATTAGTCTTATGTTGATGAAGCAAATTAGCCCGTTGGTACTATATTTTTGCACATGCACAGAGAGAGAGAGCGAAGCTTCACATGGGATTCACCACAAGACTAGAACTTGGAAACCATCAAAGACGAATGTGGACAACTTGAACATATCTCGAGTGCTATTACGAATCTAGGTGGTGCAGTTTTCCAATGAGTTGGGTGATAATCTTTGGATGTGCATATGGTTGGGTGGAAATCTTTGGATATTCTTAGTTTCACTAGATGTCTTCTTTCTCACAAATGAGTACTTCATATCCTCATTGTTTTATATAATTTCTTATTTAATTTAATGGTGCTTAGCTGCAAATACTTTCTAGATTAAGTTTAGTGAAATAATATTCTTGAAGTATTATTTAAGTGTTGTGTATTTGTTATAGTGAAATAGTTTTGTTTTAGATATATTATTTATTGAATAATTCAAGATTAATTTATCGATGAAGGCAAGAATGTTTTTTTTTTTTTTGGTAAATGTGGTGTAGGTCTAGCTACATCATGGTCATATCCAAGGATAACACCCAAACAAAGTGGGGAATTGAACACCTGACTTAAAATCTAGGAGTGCCTTAATAGTGCATGAGATCATCATCTATCAAAGAACCCATGGACTCCTTTTGAGAATAGTTAAATACTCTGGAAGCCAAAAAACAATTGTGTCTAGCATTTTGTACTTGTTACGAATTACTTTAAAATTTTGATAGTTATTTTACATAAATTAGATGAAATTATTTTTCCTTGTTAAATTAATTTATTCTTGGACATGAATTATGTATGAATTAGTTATCTATTAGGGATTGAATTTTTCTCTCTAACCCTTGATAATGTGTTGGTATTAGTAGTAACTTAGGGTTGGTTGATGAAACCTACCACAACTATAATGCAAATTCCACATAAGAAAACAAGAAAAGACATGGATGAGTAGGTACGGACACATAATGATGACATCATAGGATGATGTCCCATGGTAATGTGACAAGGATGATGGGCCTTGAAGATGTGGCATATTGACATGGCTTGCCCATGTGCCATGTTTTTGTGATTGATTTGGAAATGAATGATAAAACCAGATGTATGTGAAACCCCTTAAAGGGAGAAAGCAACTTAACCTATTTTTAGAATATTATTTTAGACTCCAACCTAGATAAACATGTACTAATATGGATCCAAGATCTACATTAAGTGATGTTTCCCTTGTTCTAGTTCAAAGGTGTAAATTAGATAAAGAAAAACAATATAAGCCCTTGTTAGTATAGCTGACCATGGGAACTAAGAGAAAAGTGACTAGAATCTAATGTTGGACACATGGTATTATCTAGAAGGCTAATGGTTGCTAGTGTGTTGGCCTTGATGAAAACAAGATCAACATGGAGGTTTATGGCAGCTGATGTTAACATTTATATGATTTATGTGTCAATATGAGGGTTTCCTATGTTTGTTGCAGTCAATAGGAGATAATCACCATAGTAGCAATCTTATTGTAGAAGCCATAAAATTATGAGTATGGTGGTTGGGTGTCCAGGATTCCATGTACAAGATAAGGGCTAAGGTGCCAAAAACATCTGACCTTGTCCACTGGAAAGTGCTTTGAAAGAGGTTTCCAACGGTTTGGAAGTTTCCAAATGGCTTCCTAGATAAAAAATTATGCACTCTTGAAGTACAAAGCACGCCAAAATATTGAAGCAAACCAGCATATCAAGACCTCAAAAATTTGTAACCTCAATCATATTCCTTTTTAATAAAGTTTTGACCTAAGAATAGGAAATTAGGGAAGAATATTGGAGGCATAAGAAATATTAGAGGTAATAATTAGTTGCAAAGTAAAAGGTTGATGGACCCTTTTCTCACCTCCATTAGTACACATGGCAATAGGTGATTGGCCTTGTGAACTTGGCCAGGAAGATGATGTCATCGTGATGTGGCAGATGATGTCATGGTGATGTGGCAGTATAGAGGAAAAGTGGCATTCATATTCACCATTTTGGGTGCTTCATGTGGTAAATCCCTGTGAGACATGTCACGACTAATGAGGCACCACATGGAGTTGATGACATCAACATGGCCTCATCTCAGAGGTTAGAATTTTAAAGATTGGAGTTTTCATAACTCTTCTCTAATTACTTTATGGGAATGTTTGATCCCACGTGTGAAGCTCTGATGTGACTGTAACATTGTCATGGGAGACCCAAAGGACCAAGGATGTAGAGCAAATTGAGCATCCAAGTGTTAAGGAGTAGTTTAGAGGAAGGAGACATCATAACTTAGTTACTTTAGCAGTTTGGAAAATTTAAGATGGAGGGATCTTATGAGGGAGTGCGTAGGACCTAAGTGTTGTGAATACATTAAGGTGGAAGTGATTCAAAGGTAATAATTTCATAACTTCTCTGTAACGAAGTTGTGAGAAAGTTTTGGTGCCTAGGAGCTCCCATGTTGGTGGCTCTTGGTTATGGAAGCCAGAAAGAGTCAAGGATGTGAGCTGTAACACAAAAATATAGGCCCTCGACAAGGGCCTTAAGGCATTAGCACTTGAATATTATGCCCCAGGTCATGACACTCCGTCCTATGGAGAAATGTGATAAAATGGTTAAGCACAAGGAGTTACAAGAAAATTGGATTTTACAATTTCATAAGGTCCTTTTAATAAAAGATATGAAATAAAAGGGCTTTGATAGTTTAGCACAAAGGAGTATTGAACATTGGATGGATGGGTAGCTGAGTAAACGTGGACAAAGGAGTTCATTGATGAAGTTAATGGTGACTATGGAGATGACTGTGTAATCTTAGGGAAGAATTATTGGGCTTGTCTTCATGTTGAAAGAAATCCATCTCTCATCTCTCATGCACGTCTTTTAGAAATCATTGAACAATAAAGAAGCCATGTAGAAGTATAGTCAATCTCTATGAGCAATGAATAAGGATGGGGAGTCTCATTGGAGTCTCTACGTGGACTGAGATTAAATTATCAGCATGGAGAATAAGAGAGTGAGATAATGAATTGAATGGAGACCATTCTCATGTTTTAATGCAGCGGAATGATTTATGAAAAGAGAGGCAAAAAAAGAATGAAGTACCATGCCAAGAGTACACTCTGCTCAGTGTAGACAGTGAAAACACTGTGCTCACTGTAGCATACAAACAAAACTCAATATTTCTATTGAGAAAATGGGGAATACAGTATTTTCCTGTATCTACTAAAGAGATTAGAGAAATGTGTGTGAAAGTTCAACAAATAGAACAAGTGTTGAACTAAAGCAAAGTAGTACAGAAAGCTTGTGAAATAGGTGGTCAAGAGGTGAGCACATGCAATTTAGTGTAGAAGAATGAGTATAATGTGTTGCAAAAGAGTGAGAAGAGGATAGCGTGTTGTTGTGTGAGGCAAAGAGACCCTGCAGAATAGTAGCGGATCAATAGTAGAAAACTAAGTGAACTAGATTGGTATTTCTTTGTATATGTAACTGCCCTTGTTTATAGTTTGAAACTTGCATGAAAGGTAAAAAAATGCCTAGAGTATGTAGTGGCTTGCATTCATAAGAGGTTCATGCCTCTTGGAAAGTGGGTGCATTCCATTTTAATGGGACAAGTGCCTCCTAATAGTGGGTTTTCACAAAAAAATTGTTGTAATTAAGTAGGTGCTTGATTTACATCATAATAAAAAATAGATTGGTGGTTTTTTCACTTTGGGTTTCCATGTAAAAATATCAATGTCAATATGTGTATGTTGCTCATGTGATGGATTGTATGTACATGTGATCCACGTGGATATTCGTGGCCACCCCCCAATTCCACTTGGCCCCCAACCATTGTTTCCTTCAGTTTTTCGGTTTCGTTATTTGCAACACAATTTACTATTTTTGGTAGTTTTTTAGGTCTTGAACTTTTGGAGCAGTTTTGAGGCCCTAAACGATGTTTTTTGAAAAAAATGGGACAACTAGTGGTGCATGAACTATTTTGTTGCTCCCAAAGTTGTATTCCTCAGATATATCTTTGTAACGAGCTATTGTGTGCGTCAAATGGAGATCGTATCCCAATGTTACGACCTCGGGAAGTTCATGAACCAATTTATTCAAAATGGGGCCCATAGTTTGGTGAATCATCTCGTAGAGTTAGGGTTCTGGATGATTAGGGTTTTGCATTACTTATCAATAATAAATAGGCATTCGTGCCTCTTTGTAAGAAAGTTTTGAGGCATGTAGCCACCACATCTCTCCTTAGGGATAAGTTACCATTGCGTGAGCTAGTTTATTTCCATTTTTGTTTGTAAGCATATTTCAGTATTTTACATTAATGAAATGAAGTGTTATTTTTGTTGTATCTTTGTATTGATGGTTATGTTTGTAATTTTTTGTGTTCCTATTTGAATTTGGAACAGTGGTGTGAGATTGGTATGATGTTTCTCTGTTTTTCTTTGCATGTCCCTAACGAGGTCGAGATATAATGGGTTTGAGCTTGAATTGGTCGAACCTTTTCAAGACCAGCCTCCCAAATCCCAACGTCCTCCCATGGTAGATGAAAACAAAGACGAGGGGGTAGGAGATCCTACCAAAATATTTCTCGAAGAGACCCTTGAGCGACAAAGGAATGTGATGACGGACAACTTTGCCCAGATCCTTCAGTGGCTTCTTAGGGGTGACACATCTACTTCTAGCAGCTACTCTGGAGGTGCCACACCATTTAAGATACATGTTAACTTTGAAATTCCCATATTCGAAGGTCAAATATGTGTAGATGCTATAGATAAATGGTTAAAACTGCTAGAAGGGTATTTTTCTATTGATGATTTTTCTAGCTGGGAAAAGATTACATTTTCTCTTCTTGAATCCGCCACCCACATCAAGGACTCGTGGGAAACTTACTGCGAGCAGAAGGATGAAAGTATCACCTCAATGTTTTCAGCTGCACCTAGTTGGAATTTATTCTAGAATTCCATCAAGGAGTAGTACTACCCTATCAAAAGCTACGAGGATAAATATGTAAAGCGGAACACGCTATGACAAGGAACAGACCAAGATGTTCTAGAGTTTACCAATATTTTTCATACCCTTCGCACAAAGTTGGGTATCATGAATTTTGAGCTACATGTGGTACTCAAATACCATGGCTGCCTACATGGGTACATCGAGGACGAGATGGAGATATTAGACATCCCCTCCCTTAGCACAGCCTACTGATTCATTGTCAAGATCAAGAAGAAGTTTAAGTAGAACAAGCAAGACTACAAATCTGAAGAAAGGGAAAGGCACCCCCAAACCATTGAATAAAGTACAAAGCCAAGGCGGGGTGGCCCAAAACAACCCACCAAAGCCATAAGCAGAGAAAAACACCGCGAAGTTGAAGAAGGACACAAGAAAGTGGTGTGAGTTCCATAAGAGCTACAATCACAACATAAGTGAGTGTCAGGAGAAGCAGTCATTAGTGGTTGAGATAAAGTCTTCAAAAGCAGATGCATGTTTAGACTCTAATTCAAAAGCTGATTAGAGGAATGAGAAAGGGAACCAAATTATTGATGTGGAGAGCAATCCCACTATTGCCACCACGAAGATCCAAAAGGAGGAACCCGTAGATCTAGAGGAGGAGGAGCTAATCTTCCACTCCTAGATGTGGATAAAGGGCTCCTCGCTACAGTTCATTGTCGAAAACGGAAGCAAATAGAACCTCATTTTAGTAGAGTTCATGAAGCGGTTGGGCTTACTGACCCGAGCATATGCACAACTGTACACCATTGGGTGGCTTCACCAAGGACAATGTCGCCTTCCATACAACATCAAGCCCTTCATTGATGTTTGTGATGTATTATTAGGCAAATCATACCTATGGAAGCAACATGTTGTATATGAGTTAAGGCCTCGTGATATTATTGTTACTTTGTGAAATAAATTGTACAGGATACTAGAGGTAGCACAACCTACTGCAAAACAATGCAGTAAGCTCATTTCCAAAACTGGAAAATTTGTTTTGCCTGATGATACACCCTCTAGGAAAGAAGAAGTTGGTGGCCACTACCTCTAGACAAGACCCCTCCACATGACAACTATAGATGGACAAGGTCATGCAGGAGTATGAGGACATCTTCACCTCCCCCGTAGGGGCTCCTCTACACTGTCAGGTGAAGCACTCCATCGATCTGAGCATAGGTGTCCTGCTTCCCAATGGACCTATCTATAGGTGTTCCATTCTAGAGAACGATGAAATCAAAAGGCAAATTTAGGAGCTATTGTAGAAAGGTCACATCCAACCGAGTTCATCGCCTTGTGGGAGCCTGATCGTGTTGGTATAGAAAAAGGATGGGACTTGGAGACTCTTTCCGGAACAGGTACCTGATCCCATGGATCGATAACCTTCTAAACCAAATTAAGGTGCAAAAATATTTCAGCAAGATCAATTTGAAGTTAGGATATCATCGAGTACAAATATAACACTCCGATGTGTGGAAGACTACCTTCAAAGCCAAGGAGGGCCTTTTCGAATGGTTGGTTATGCCTTTCAGGTTGATGAATGCTCCTGGAACCTTCATGAGGCTAATGGATAACATCTTGTGGCCATTCACCAACTCATTTGTGATGACATCCTAATATTGAGCTAGAGTTTGGAAGAGCACCTCCACTACATCCAACAGGTTCTCCAACACTATGGCAACACAACTTATGTGCCAATTTGGAGAAATGCACTTTTGGCATGACCCAATTCAGTATTTGGGATTCATTATTGATGAATAGGGGGTACATGTGGATCCAGCCAAGATCCAAGTCATTTAGGATTTTCCATCTCCAACCACTCTCATAGAGCTCTACAACTTTCTAGGTCTTGCGAACTTCTATCGTAGGTTTGTGTTGGGATTTTCTCATATCACTTGGCCCTTGAGTCAAGTCGCCAAGAGAGGAGTGAAAGGAAAATTCTTTTGGTTTGAAACTAAACATAAGGAATTCACAAAGTTGAAACATCACCTGTTCTCAGCAACAGTGCTCGCATTATCATACTTGCAACAACCCTTTGAGATCTA
>APFE031385273.1:6673-34764 GCA_000404065.3 Pinus taeda
GGGTGTTAAACATACCCATACCAGTGCTTGTGCTGGCCATCCTAGCACTCTTTAACTATGTTTCTAAATCCTTGACTGTGTATTTTTAAAACAACTGACTGCTGAAACAAAAGACTCCTCCCTTCAGCTTCTTTGTCACCTTCAAAGAACCTAAGCCTGCTCTGATACCACTGTTGGGGATTTTTCTAGTAAAATCCCAAAAACAAACATAAACTGAACACAGAGTCAATGCTCTGTTTTTCCTCCTCCAGGATCTTTTGTGCACAGGGAAGCTTTTAAAAAAAAAATTACACAGAACACAATATTCCTCCACCATAAAATGATTTCTATTCATTAAAACAAAATTACTAATACATATTCATCATCTTTCACTCAGAGGGATTCACCAAAACATTACAAAAGAAATTACTCTGTCTCCTTTGAAATTTTATGCCACTGTGTGTAAAAATTTCATTTACATTCACTGCTGTGTGAAAAACAAAAATTACAAGGATTTACAGTTTTACCTTTTCACTGCTGTGTGAAACAATTCATGGTTTTTTTTTATACAAACCTCCTCTGGTTGTCTTCATTCACTTCTCAGCCTTTCTTCATGTACTGCTGTGCGTTTTTACATTACTTACTTCCCTGGTTTTCATTCGCTGCTGCGAACCAACTCTCAACCTCCCGTGTGCAAAACTATGTATACCAATAAACATAGACTCTGTCTCTTTTTTTTACGAGCTATGTGTTTTACACCTATTCATTACAAAAGTCAACGGAACAAAAAAAATATTAAACTTAATTATTTCACCTATATTTACGAACGCCATTTAATTCTCAGCATGGCGATATGAATTAGATTTATGATCGAAAGTACTTCATAAATTAATTTACTAGTCAAAAAGAAACTTTAAGCAATCTCCATTCCCTGCAGAGCGTACCCAGCTTTGACCTCGATCCGACGGGGGAGAATCCAGGAGCAGATCGGACAAATATCGGATGACCATTTTTGACCGACTTTTATCCTCCGATAAGTGTCGTGACGTCACCGCACATCCACGTGTCAACACTATATCTCATCGGAGTAGTTTGTACAGAAACCATATGCAAACAAAAAGCGGTCCAATGAAGTTACTGGCGGTTTGTGGTTTTCTGCGGCGGTTTTGGCGTTGGTACGGTGGCGCGGTTGAAATTACAAATTCAACATGGTTGTCCACACTCCGTGCTTAATACTGCTAAGTACGTGCTCCTTGCTGGAAGATTTGATAACAAAAAACTTTGCATTGGCATATCGAGTGACAAATCCTGGAAGGTTGTAGCCATCCCATAAAACTAAAGGGCCACTCCCACTTCCAGTATGGGACCTTTGGCCTTGCATTATTTCAAATCTCTGTGCTTGCTGTTGTTGAAATTGTCGCTGCTGATAATTAGGGTGACGTTGGGGTTGTGGTGTTGCTGGTTGAAATTGAGCTTGCGGTGTTGCTGGTTGAAATTGATTAGAGCCTGGGTGACCATAATGGCCCTGGTTGTTATTGCCGTTTGTATTTATATTGACAACCAGATTTACGGGTGGAGCTTGTGGTGGTGGGGGAGCGTAAATAGAGTAGGGTGCGTGAGGGTATCCTGCATATTCATATCTAGGCAGGTATTGCTCTGGATAGCCATAGTGATATCCATAACCATATGGGTGTCCATTATTAGGTCCATATCCATATGCGACTCCTTACTGCTGCGGTTGTTGTGTCACCATCGCCATATTGGTGTTAAATCCATGTCCATATGACACTCCTTGCTGCTGCTGTGGTTGTGTCACCATCGCCATATTGTTGTTTGTACCAATTCCAACGTTGATACTGGGATTTGAACTCGATCCAACATTGTTGTTTGTATTAACACTTCTCGCATGTTGATCAGCCATTTTAGATATGTTTGTCAATAACCACAAACAGCCTACAGCCTTTGGCTTTCTTCAAAGTTTTCCTTCTCCCAAATCTACTTTCCACCAACTAGGGTTTCTGAAGTTGAGCCTGAATAGTCACAATCATGAGGGTAAGCTCAATCACTGAAGCATATGAAAACCCTTATTCAAAACATTACACCCGTGTATCGGAAAGAGATAGTATTGCTTTAGAAAACCTACACAGTAAGAAAAAGATATTTGAAGGATAAAAATTCACCATACCTTGCAGTGTTATGGATTTAACACAAAATTTTTGCAGTGCTCGCTCTTTACAATAAGATCTTCTAAGCCAAATGCGAATTGCTCCGAGCTTCAGTAAATGAAATTGAACCCTCCCGGCTCAACCTGTGAAGAATCGTCTACCTGAATTCTCTATTTATATATTATATATTGAAAATAAATATCATGTGTCGGCCTTGCAATGTTAAAACTAAACGCCAAACATTATCGATAAAACAGGGGTGGCATGGTTATTTTTATCCTAATTTTGGTGGTTTTTTATTTTTTTAAAATTAAAAAGGGGGGTTAATTTTAATTTAAGATTTGTATGGATTTATTACGTCGAACATTGTGCTTTACGTCTACCGAGAACCCCTTATCCTATGAGCACCAATATGTGTTAAGTGGTCCTGCTACACCCTATTAAATTACTTTTCACTAAGTAAACGTTAAGATTAATGCATTGTCCATATCAAGTAAAGTGCAAGTCAATATCGATTCAAGGAAATCTAATCCTCCCGTAAGTTTAACAAACTAAGGTTTCATAAGCTCTCAATCGATAGTTGAAAGTGACCTGGTAAATGTGTTAGGTTGCAATGGAAGAGTCGTCTTATCAACTTTACAATTTCTATTTTTAAAATATAAGAATTATAGGTATAATTTATAAATTATATTTTTAAAATGTAAGGATTATATATATATGAAAAATAATTATTTTTGATATATTAAGATATAATTTAATTTTAATTAATAAAAAAAATGAATTTTTAAGTATTTTTTTGTTCAATTGTTTAAAATCCAGAAAGGATTTTAAAAAATCATTATAGATTCATCTTAACCCTGAGTTATCAAGCACTCAGAGGGATCACATCTCTTCTTATTTTAAAAAGGTTTGTCTTTCAAGAATTTTGATCCCACTTTGCCGTTGATAGATCAGGGATTAAGACGGATCTAGGTTGATTTTTATATGTAAACGGGACTCAGATCTACGGCCCTCTGCGGTGAATAACCGATATTCACATATTCCCGCATTTTTCTACTCTTAGCATTCTTCCGATCTGCGACACTCGTTTCACACCTTCCTGTTGAATGGGACTCGGATCTGTGGTCTCTAATCTGTGGCCTTTGGTCATTCCAATTTGCGGTCCTTTGCAGTGAATAACCGATCTACGGCCTTGCCTACTGTTTTTGCAGGTAACTCCGTCGGATCTATGAGTCTATAAATCTCCGACTGGATCCGGAACTACATCCGTGAGTGCTAGACCTCAGCTTCACCCTGCCTACTGGTTTTGCAAGTGAGATCTGGTTAGTCACCAACATCTGAAAATTTTGAATGAATAAGTCTATTTGCACATTTTGGGTTCTAGATCTAATCTTTTGTGACTAGATCTAGATCTAGGTGGCTAGGTTCTAGATCTAATCTTCTGCAGCTAGATCTAGATCTAATCTTATCTTCTGCCTTATGTTTCTGTGGCTGGGTTCTACGGGCAAGTAAAATATGGCTCTCATCTTCGCCAAAATAGCTGTTGGCTCATCCGCTTTTGGAGGACAAACTCCTGTCCATATCGTTAGTGAAGCCCTAGCGCCCACTGTCCAGGTGGTCCAGGCCTCACTCGAGGAGGCTTTGAAGTTTTCTGAAAGTACCCTAATCTGTCGGTTCAATGGTTTTTGGCCGTGGCTAACAACTCTCCACAATTTGATGTCGGAGGTATGGAAGCCTGTCATTTCTAATGAAATTAATATTTACCCCTGTGCTAGGGGTTTCTTTATAGTAGATTTTGAAAATCCTGAAAGCAGACAATGTATTCTAGATTCCGACCCTTGGTTTTGGGAAAAATTAGGCTTATTCATGAAGCCATGGAACCCATCATTCGATCCCTCTACAGCAGTCATAACCTCAGAACCAATTTGGGTGAGATTGTCAAGTCTACCTTACATCTCTGGAATCTCTCCTCGCTAAAATCCATTGGAAATGCAATTGGGAAATTTTACTGCAGGTGCCCAGAAACAGAGGAATATGCGAGAACCACCTATGCACGCATCTGTGTTGAAATGGACTTCAACGCCGGATTCCCAGCTGAAATAAACTTAATAAGTAAAGACTATGTGTGGAACCATAAACTAGATTATGAAAGTGTCCTCTTCAGATGTCGATCCTACTTTGAGATAGGCCATCTAGCCAAAAATTGCCCAAAAGCCTCCCAGAAAAATTCTGCTAGAAAAAACCACCACATATCTACATGGTGGGAAGGAGCACAAAAAGAACACTACACTGTCATCAAAGAAGAATACTCTAGAGAAAACTCTGAATCACAAGAAATCAGGCAAGAAAAAAACAACTCTCAAGACAAGCAGGGAGAAAGCCCCACCCAACAAATCAACAGCTATGAGGATTCGAATACCGCACAAATTAAATCTTCATTGAACAGCAAAGCAGATCTCCTAGACCAAACTTTTTCTCCGACCATCTTCAAAAGGACGAACACAATAGATCGCAAACCTAAGACACCAATGTCCCAAGAACTAGAAGAGATGAAGGAGATGGAAGATAAAGGAAGTTAGAGACTGTAGAGAAAAAAGAAAGCTACAACACCAATCTTGCCAAGAAAGACGAGGAGCCAGATAATTAAAAACTAAGAAAATTATGGGTCCGATAGACCAATTTGGTCTCAGTGGACATTAACCACCACCACCATCATCATCATCATCATCACCATATTTAGGCTAGATCCATCTCTCCATCTCTCTTTCTCCCCCCATCTCTCTCTCTACCCTCCAACTCTATCACTATCTTCCTCCCTCTTTCCTTCTCTTTCCCCCCTCTCACCCTCCATCTCTATGCCTCCCTCTCTCTCTTCCCTTTCTCTCCCTCCCTCTCTCCTCTCCTTCTCTTTGTCTTCACTCCTCTCTCCCTCTCTCCCTTGTCACTCCCCTTCTCTACCTACATATCTTTGGTTTTTTCTTCTTCCTTCCCTCTCCCTCCCCATCCAACTCCATCTCTCTCACCTTCCCTCTCTCCTCTCCCTTCCCTCCCCTCTCTCTTCATTCCTCTATCTTCCTCTCTTTTACACATCCCTTTCTCTCCCTCTCTTTCTCTACCCACCTCTTTTTCCCACATCCCACTATCTTCCTCCCTCTCTCATTCTCTCCCCCCCCCCCTCTCTCTGCTCTCTCTCTCTCTCTCTTTTCAAATCTTTTCTCACTCTAAAAGAGGTTTGTCTCTCAAGAAATTTGACCCCTCTTGGCCCTTGATTGATCTGGAGTTAAGATGGATCTAGGTTGGTTTTTATAAACACACATACCATATTTAGGTTGGATCCATCTCATCTCTCCCTCTCTCTCCCCCTATCTTTCTCTCTACCCTCCAACTCTACCACTATCTTCCTCCCTCTTTCCTTCTCTCTCTCCCCCCCTCTCACCCTCCATCTCTATGTCTCCTTCTCTCTCTTCCCTTTCTCTCCCTCCCTCTCTCTTCTCATTCTCTTTGTCTTCCCTTCTCTCTCCCTTGTCACTCCCCCTCTCTCTACCTATATATCTTTGTCTTTTTTCTTCTTCCTTCCCTCTCCCTCCCCATCCAATTCCATCTCTCCCCTTCCCTCTCTCTTCTCCCTCCCCTTCTCTCTCCCTTCATTCCTCTACCTCCCTCTCATTTACACTTCCCACTCTTTCTCTCTCTCTCTCTCTCTGCTCACCTCTCTTTCCCACTTCCCACATCTCCCTCCCCCCCTCTCTCTCTCCCCTCCCCCATCCATCTATAGGATGGAGAATTTTCACCCTATGCAATCAATGTTATATGTAATGTCTAAATTATTTTACATTTTAATTTTTTTATTATGAAATGGGTTATGGACTTTCGACATGTAGTATTGGTAAGCCATGGTATTGGCCCATGGTATTGTAACAAAACTTACTTACATGTTAATCGTATCCATGGTAAAGTGGGGGTGGATATCCAGAAACTTGCTATATTGTAAGTTTATTATAAATATTAAGTTTTTATGCGCTTATTAATAAAATTTAAATATATTCATGGAATCATTGTTAGATATTAGTGTATTTATTTTTTATTCTTAAGATTTGCAAGAAAACCATCCAAAAATAAAATACAAAATAACTTCCACTCAAGTAAATAACATATCTATTATCAATTAATTCTCACCATAATGTAAGCAAGCCTTTGTGTAAAAAATGGATAGGAATAAAATGTAAAAAACATACTTACAAAAGTTACCTCCCACCATTATCAATGTAAGATGATCTCTCTATCAACCATTATTAATTTAAGGAGTTGCCTTTAAGATGACCAACGTAACTTATAATTCCCGTGCAAAAACAAAATTACAATATAACAAATTGAATTTTATTATTTTTATTGCTTTTAACATTTTATTATTGATTGAAGAAAGATTTAAATTTTTAGACTACAACATCTCGGCCATACTTGGTTTTATATTACTTTAACCTTTTATTATTTTTTAATTGAAATTACATATAGATGTTAACCTTGGTTTAATTTGCAAAGATCTAGTGCTTCAAGGATTCTTAAAGGTGTTGAATCCATTTACACGTTCAAAAGTGCATTTTAAACAAGAAGAAATTATAATCTTACTAAAAATTGTATTGAGACTCCAAACAAAAAGCCATTTTGTCTATTAGTTAGGCTACACCTTAAGATATTAGATCTTAAAATGTTTGCATGAAATTTTGATGACCTAGTGTAGGGGATCATTAATTCTATTTGGAAAATTTAATTTCCATTTAGGTTGCACAAGTTGCTTATTCATAGATGGATGACATGGATGAGCTAATCCAATTATTGGACTACTCTAGTGACACTTTAATAGATGTAATGGTTTTCTCTTCCTCATACAACCAAATTACCCTATCTCGTATCCACCTTTTAGCCCTAAAGGCTCTAGTCCATTCCCTGCATGTTTTGACGATGTTAATATCTTTGTAAAGGAGGTGCTTGTGGCGGGTCCTAGTTAGGTGGACATTAAAACCTCTAGTCTTATGTTTGCCACAAATATTAGTGAGATTGGTATATTCATGATGGTGTTATCAAAATAGTTCCAACCTTGCACCAAATAGTTATTGTAGTAAGGGAGGGCCTTTGTATGAAGATATTATCAAATGTTTGGGTGCTCCAAAGTTTATATACAATAGTATTGGTCTAGTCAAGCTTTAGGGTAGGGTTTTGCATACATATTACTCTCATCCCATATTGCAAGAAGAAGAAGGTCGTTAGAGAAAAAGGAGGTGGAGTTTGCTTGGTTTTCGAGGAAGATATAAGAGTGATCTGTATCTTTGAGTTAGAATGTATGGTTGTGGTGGATCATTTTCTAGGTAGAAGGGTCTCCATCCAAACTCTTAGCTCATGGATTAAAATGGAATTGTTTCCCCTCTCACATTATGGACCACTTTTACATTTCGTGGCACAAGGTGTCTTGGTTTAATATTCCATTCCAAGGAGGATGCGTTGAAGGCTCTATTTTTTTTTTTTTTGTAGGCTGGGGTGGGACTCTCTGATTTACATGTCCATTAAGTACCCCTCAACGGGGGAAGGGTAGCCCAAGATTTGAACCCAAGACTTCCGGTTCGGTGAGACTTCATTTCCATGGCCATTGCCGCTTGAGCTACCCCATGTGGACCTCGTTGAAGGCTCTATTGTTAAGGTGGTATCTTGATAAAAATCTTCTATGCCTAAAACCTTCACATATATTATTTGACACTTAGGAGAGAAATTATTCCAATTTATGCTACATGGGTGAAATTACCAAATCTCCTAATTAAATTCTAGTCTAATGAGTCTATCTTGAAGGCTATGAAAATGTTTTGAGTACTTTCCTTATAGTGGATGGAAAATTCAAATTGAGTAACTTTAGGATTATTATACACTTTTTGGTGGATATGGACCCAAGGTAGAGCATGCGTGAAGCATTTACATTAGTTTATGGAGGTAAAAATAATTTACAAATTTTATATTATCTTAACATCCCCTTTCACTACTCCTAGTGCCATAAGGTCAAGCATGTTATGCCAGACTATGAGCTATCTCGCTAGAAGAATTTTAAGGGGAACCACAACTTCATTTTAGTTTCTATGTTTTGTGAATCTGATATTAAGGCTAAGTCAAAGTCTTCACAAGACATGTCTACTCTAGAAACAAAGGGATATGGAAGCTATGGTCGACAATTTTTCCATTCATCTTATCATGGAATCTCAATATTGGGTGGTCCTAAAACCATTGCTAAATTTATTGAATTGGATCATTATATTGTTTTCCATCCATATTGATGCTTTTAGAGTGGAAAAAGTGGAGGAATCATCTCATGGGACAGTTTTTACCAAAAGGACCCAGTTTGGAAAACATGGCTTGAAATATTCCACGAGCGTTTGAGGTATCAAATGACATTTTTTGAGGGTAATTTTTTGTTACTTTAGCACCAAACCTTTTCTTTGTATTCTACACATAGAGAACTTTCCAACAACATAAGAATCACATCAATCAGAGTCCGTATGTGAAATTTATGTCACTTAGAAGTTGACCTTCCTGTTTTCATCACCATAATTCAAGAGGATGCCACATCAGACCCCATTATTCATGAAAAAGGTGCTATTAATGTGATCATGATGTAGAATAATCTAGAAGATTCTTGATATTGTAACTATGTTTATGAGTTGAGGTAGTCAAGCATAACCACTAGTAGGCTATTAGGTTGTTTTATAAGCGAGCCACTAGGACAAAAAGTGGCCCATTCTTTCAAGTGAATTTGTTCCATAGTTGAGAAACAATAACCAAAGAGGGATATGATGTAGAGCACACAGAGAAAATTTGTGCACTGTAGTAGTCCATAGACCATAGGCCATACTTCTTTGTACTTGTAGCCATATTTCCATTTAGAGAAATAGAGTGGAGCGTCACCTTCCAACTGGGATTTTCTCCCAAAATGGTTTCCCACATCATATATTGTGTCAAATATGTGTGTGAAATTTTATTTCATTGTTCTCTATTTTTTGCATAATTTTAAATTTTCATGCATACACTATTAGAAATAAATCTACAGATCTAGAAATCTAATTAAACTATAATTGTGTAGAATCTTAGATTTTAAATATAATTTTATTAGATCTGTTGGGACAAATTGTCTAGTGGAATATCCATGGTAGTTTAGAAATCATATTAGTATGATAGTAGGTTTATTTGGGTGTATTATGAATATTTTCAAGAGATTTAGATTGGATGGGCCAAAAGTCATAAAATTGTAAACATGGCTGGTGAATCTGTGAATAACCCTTGTGATCCTACAAATTCATGGATGGGAAAACAAGTCGCTGATAAAAAGTGTAATGTAAATCTCCTCATGGCCGCCTTAAGAGATAAGATTGGTATATTTGGAGAAATAATGGTTCAAATGCAAAGGACAAATCAAAAAGAAAATAAGGAGATCATGAAGAAATAGAGAACCAACCGAAGAAAGAATTAAAAAAATATTAACCTAGTTGGATTTGAATTGGATCATTATATTATTTTTCATCCATCTAGATGCATTTGGAGTGGAAAAAGTGGAGGAATAAGCTCACAGGACCATTTTTACCAGTGGGACCTAGTTTGGCGAAACGGGGTCCAAAACCTTCTGGGAGCGTTTTGAGGCAGCAAATGACGTTTTTTGGCGGTAAAAATTTTCCTCTTTCGCGTGTCACTTTTCATGCTACTATAAACACTTAAATCTTTCCAACGACACAATAATCACGTCAACCAGAGTCTGTTTGCAAAAGTTATGCCACTTAGAAGTTGACCTTCCTATTTTCACACTTACAGTTCAGGAGGAAGTCATGTCAACCCCCATTATTCATGGAAAAAGGGCTAGCCACATGATGTTTGTGATGTAAAATAACATAGAAGAGTATAGTTTGTAACTCTATTTAAGAGTTGATGTAGTCAAACTTAGCCCCTAGTACGCTATTGAGCTGTGTTATAATCAGGTGACTAGGAGGAAGAGGCATTCCATTCTTTCAAAGAGAATTTTGTTTCGTAGCTGAGCAAAGATAGCCAGGAGAGATAGATGGTAGAGCACACATAGAGGATCTATGCACTATAGTAGTCCATAGGCCACATACATTACTTATTTGTATATGCAACCATATTTCCAGACATAGAAAGACAACGAATCGACCTCACCTTCCAATTGGGTTTTCTCCCGAAAGGGTTTCCAAGAGAGAATATCTTGTGTATTATGTGTGTGTGAGCTTATTTTGTCATTCTCTACTTTTCTTATTGATTTAATTTTACATGCATGCAGTAATCACAATTAATTTTACAGATCGAGAAAATAAATAAAACTGTAATATTGTAGAATCAAAGATTTTTAATATAATATTATCAAATCTGTTGTGACGAACTGTCTAGTGGAATATCCATGAAAGTTTACAGATAATATGGTATCATAGTAGGTTTCTTTGGGTATCTTGTGGATATTGCAGGGATCTAGATTGGCGAGGCTGAAAATCATAAAGCCCTAATCATGGGTGACGAATATGTAAACGAACCTCGTGATCCTATAGAGGTGAGGTTTTCATGGCTCAAAGAATAAGTAGCAGATATAAACTGCAATGTAAATCTCCTCATGGCGGGCCTATGCAATAAGATGGGGATGTTTGGAGAATAAGGGTGTTCGAATGTAGAAGAAAAATTAGAAGGGGGATTGGGAGATTGAGAAGATGAAAATAACCAACCAAAGAAAGAACCTGGAAAAGATCAACCCAGTTTGAGTGTCATAAACCAATCCCTATTTAAAGTGGAAGAAAAAGTCGATATCAAGCCATACCATGGTGAGATTGATGCTTTGAAGCTGAACCACTGGTTACAACAACTAAAAGTTTATTTTAGTGTCCATCAGATTGAGGAAGGGCAAAAGATCTCATTCACATGACTGAAATTGGAGGGTCATGCACTTACTTGGTGGGAGAGCCACACGAAAACCCTGAGGTTGGAGGGAGAACTTCCATTAACTAAGTGGGAGGATTTCAAAATCATCATTAGGTCACATTTTTATCCCATTGGGTACATGGAAGACCAATGGATCTGGTGGCATTACTTCGGGCAAAAGCCAGGCCTAAGTGTGTAGGAGTACACCATGAAATTTAGAAATATGACTATAATGTTAGGTATCTCTCCAAAGGACCCAAACGTACTCCTCAAGTATTTGGGGGGTTCGCACTACCATCTGTGTGAGCAAGTAATGTTGTTCAAGCCCAAAAAGGTGGACGAGGCTTGAGTATAGGCACAATGCCTAGAGAACATAGGCCTAAAAAGAGTGCAATCAATTGGATTGAAGCAAAAGGAGCAAGAAGACGCTTATAAGGAGGGGAAGAAGAAGCAAAAAAGGGGAAAAGATAAAAAGACAACAACCTCAACACAAAAGTGAAAAGATCCTAGAAACCATTGCAACCAGTGTAACATTGATGTCTACACAGAGGAGAAGTGCCAGAAATTGCATCCAGAGCTAAACCCGAAGAACAAGAAGAAAGATAATAAGAATAAGAATATCATGGCCACTGATTCGAGCAACCAAGTTGAAATTAGCTTGAACATGGATGAGAAGATCATTTGTACGTTATTGTAGAAGGAGGTGAATATGAGTAGCCTTTAACAACCAGAAGAGAAAGAAATGAAAAAATTCCTCCATGCAAAGATACAAGTCAAGAAGATGATGATTGATGCTCTGTTTGGCTTAGGATCATAGGAAAATTTCATTGCAGTAGATCTGTGATGAGCCTCGGTATTGCAACAAGAATGCTGAAACTCCCAAGGCTTCTGACTTTAATTATCAACCCGGGGTTCATACAAACTTAAGAGGTATCGACACTATATGTGCAACATAAAATGTGTCCTTTATTTGCTGTCACAATGTAATGGAGTGCATGTACTGAAGTCAAATCCTAAACTAATTGCAGAAAATGAAATGTACAAAATGAAACCTTAACCTATTGCAAGAAACAAAGTACAAGGAAAGAAACCTATTCTAATTGCATAAAGATCATGAACTAAACGTGAAAGAAACCTAGCTTAACCATTTTTATCACATGTGATAATTTAAACTAACTGAGCATGATCTAAAGAGTACTAACTACTGTGTGCATATGTAAAAAAAGTTTTTTTTTTTTTTTTTTGAAATCTTTTTTCTTTATAATGCAAATGCTAATCTTTCCTCGATCTTCGGTAGGGGAGACAAGTGTGGAGCAAGAGGGTTAAAATGGTCTTGATGGAATGGAGGTCAAGTAGAGGCCTAATCCAAACTTCAATGATTATTTTTCTCAATTCAAGCTCAAAACAGGCTTTCTTACAGGATGCTACAAGATTTCCTATAGGATCCCCTGATTTACTAGAGGATGTTACAAATTTACTATACATAATTATAATTCATCAAATGACCAAGAAAATAAAATTAAAATTGGATGGAACAAATCTTGTTATTGAATAGGATGTCTGAGGTCCTCATTCTAGGTGGAATCACTCAAAATGACCTCTTTTAACCCATGCTAAAAAATAACACAAAATTACTAGCCGAAAATCTAGAAATTCGAGAAAGCTGGTAAATCTATAAAGTGCCTAACATAATCAAGTGCAAATGCAATGGGGTAATTTTTTTTATGAACTAGAATTTTTTTGTGATCTAATGCAAGTGGAACCAACTTGATTGAAGTTCGCTAGTATGCTTTAAAAACTACCAGAAATTTACTGTTCTTTGCCACAAAGGAGTTCCAGAAATCTAGATTTGGGAATAAGAAAGCTAATCCAAGTAGCTCAATGATTACTATGACCTTCCAAATATTTTCCAAGGATGAAATTATGCTTGTGATCCTACAAAAGAACTTACATTAACCATTTAACTCAATCCTACAACAAGAAATCATTAATACTAAATGAAGAAGTAGGAAGAAATAAAAACAAGAGATGCATGTGAATAAGAAGTGAAAAGAAGGAAAGGAAATGATATAAAAGGACTTTGAGGCTCCTGGGATGGACAAGCCAAGGAAACTTAGAAAAATTTGGAGGAGAATAAGATTTAGAAGCTGAACATGACACCAACCTTCATTATTTTCATCAATACAATTACATCCCTGCAAGAAAATACAATGGAGTTGTAGAAATAAGAGTTCTCTCCACAAGAGCACTAATGAAAATCTATCCCTAGAGGAAAATTCAACTTGGTACTTATAAAAAATTATTAGGAATCATTCCCCATGAAAGGAGGAATTTTTCCCCACCAAAATCCCTTGATTAATGGATCTAGTCCCCAATACTACGAATCTGCATTAAATGGCACAGAACACATTCCTAGATTTTCTCAACCATTGGAGTTACACAATCTGCACCATAATTTCATAATATCTCGTTGATTTATTATTTATTATTTATCTTGTAGTAGGGAGCAAGTCCCTAAATTATCTCATCTTCCAAATCTTCGTAATTTACCCAATATTCTCATAACATTCCACAAAAATAAATAATATTAGGCACAAATATGCAATTATCCCTAAACCTTCCTAATGAATATATTAAAGTTAAAAATGCATTATATACTGCAAGAAAAGAGGCTTAATATGCTGAAGGATGGTTAGATGGACCTTAATTTATGTTTAATTTATAGGCATGGGCCTTAATTTATGTCTAATGTAGAGGCCCGTCAATTTTGTCAAGGAGTTGGGGCTGGAAATTCGTGATCATCCAAACCCATACCCACTAGGATGGTTACATAAGGATGCATATTTAAAGGTAACAAAACAATGTAAAATTAGATTTGCTATCAATGCCAATTTTATTGATGAAGTAGATCAATATGTGGTTCCCCTTGATGTATGTGGAGTCGTGCTTGGGAGTCCATACATGTACATGCGTGATGCAATATTCACAAGGAGAGCTAACCAGTACTGACTCATCAAGGATGGAAAATCATTCCTCATCAATGCACAAAAAGTCAAGTCAAAAATTTCACTCGTAAGTGCTAACCAAGCCATGAAATTGATGAGTTCCAACAAGAAGTATGTTTTATTGTTTTTAAGTTAAAATCAGTCTATAAAGGAGTCAATAAGAGGCAAGGTATCCCTAGAGGGGTGTACTAAGAAACAAAACCAACAATTGAAGGTGTTGTTACAGGCATACAAGGACATGTTTCGAGAGCCTAAAGGGATACCCCCTAAGAGAGAAGTGGAGAACGAGATCTAGCTATTGCCAGACTCCTCATTGCCAAATATTGGGTTGTACAAGAAGTCTGTTATAGAAGCAAGTGAGGTGAAGAAATAGCTACAGCAGCTACTGGAACAGGGTGTCATTCGATTGAGTACATCACCATGTCGGTCACCCATCATCATTGTGCCAAAGAAGGATGGGACTTGGCGGATGTGTATAGATTACGGGGCATTGAATAAAATCATGCTCAAGAATATATACCCCTAGCCTAGGATAGACGATCTGCTAGATTAGTTGCAATAAGCAAAGTATTTCACTAAGTTGGACTTGAATTCTGGATATCACAAGGTTCAAGTCAAAGAAGAAGATACATGGAAGACTTCCTTCAAAACCAGAAGGTTTGTATGAGTGGTTAGTTATGCCATTTGGCCTATATAATGCACCAATTACATTTATCATATTAATGAATGATGTACTACGCCCTTTAATAGATTCATTTGTTATTGTCTATTAGGATGATATAATAGTATATAGTTTAGAATTTCTCACTGTAGATCACCTGATAATGCAATATACTAAAGCAAAATACTTGGTCTATTTCTACAAACAAACATGCAAAAGCTTAATCAATTTTGAGCAAGAACAAATAGAACACATATAGCAGATGACGAAGAAACAATCACACATGAACACAGAAGAATACTCTAGGGAAAGCCTCAGCTAAAAACCCCAATCTCTGTATTATCATACAAGTGGAAATATGTGCGGATTACACAAAGATTTAGCTCACAAGATATCCAACTCTCAGTACAATCCCTCAATGCTTCTCATACACTGAATAGACACAACATATGCCTTCCTTCAGTTCTCCAAGCCTCCTATTTCCTTGTACATTTTCTCCTGGGTCCTCTAGCTACCACTTGTGTGAATTCACCTTTCACACAACCCACCAAACTCAGAAGTAACTGCGTAATCCCCAAGGAATGAATTCCTTCTGCATGTAAGAGATATCCTCAATGGAATATTCCTACAACTAATAGTACACTGTCCCATTATCTGATCTCAATTGGGTCTCTGACTGAACTGACATGCATGAGTTATTTATGAGAGAATATTTAGTTATCTGAAGTGAAGTAGTTACATGCATGCATGAATTAACTAACTAAACTCACAATCAGTTCAAAAAATTGTTGGAACTAATCTAACTAGACTTAACTCAATTAACTGAGCTAACTAATTACAACTCAAAGTACAACTCATCCTGATCTCCTTAATCAAGGGATAACTTCCTCAATCAAAGGGGCAACTGTTGCATGTCTTCACATAGACTTCATGTTTGATTTTCTCCAACTGATTAACTCAAGATGAATTAATTAATTATTTTTAAAACAACTGCTAAGATCAAATTTGAATTTGAATTCTCAATTTTAGTTCAGGGACTAATTAAAATTGGAATGTATCTCGAAATGCTATTTTTAGCACTTCTATATTTAGCATTGCTTGTTGCTATTTTCAACACTCCCTCTCAACAAGAAATGGATTATCTGTCACCCCAATCCTATCTCTATGGAATTCGATCTTGAATTTTGACAATTCCTTAGTTAAAATATCTGCATCCTATTTCTCAGTCTAAACATACAACAACAACATGATCCTCTTCACCACATAGCCTCGAAGAAAATGATACCGGATATCGATGTGCTTGAACCTGTCATGAAATGTTGGATTCTTAGAGAGTTTGATACAACTCTGGTTATCACAATAGATCACAGTTGGATCCATCCTCTGACCAAACAATCCAACTAGAATTTTCCGCATCCAAATGGCCTCAAATGCTGCCTAACTGGCAACCATGTATTTAGCCTCTGCTGAGCTAAGTGAAACTGACCTCTATTTCCTGTTGTACCAAGAAATTGTAGCTGAACCAAGGTTGAAAATTCCTCCTGAAGTGTTCTTCCGGTCTGATGGACTCCCTGTCCAATCTGCATCTGTGAATCCTTGAAGCTTCACTCCCTCTATCCGTCTGTACCACGATCCATATTGAGATGTGCCTTTGAGGTATCTCAGCACATGCTTTCCTGCCTTCCAAAACAACTTGGTAGGTTGAACCATAGCTTGACTTAGCTGGTTCACCACAAAGCAAAAATCTAGTTGTGTGTTCACTAGATACATCAATGAACCCACAAGCTTCTGATAAACAATAGTAGCTACTACCTCACCTGAAGTAGCATTCTCCTTCCTCCAGTTACTTGTTAGAGGAGTTTGCATGGGCTTGCACTTCTCCATGTGGAATCACTTGAGTATCTCGTTGGCATACTTTCCTTGAGACACAAATACTTCCCCATCCTTCTGCCACACTTCCATGCCTAGAAAGTAGTGCATAAGACCCATGTCTTTCATCTCAAACTCTCTTGCAAGGTCCTCCTTGCAAGACTTGATCAACTAATCATCTCCTGTCAATACCAGATCATCATCATAAAGAATAATGATTAATGGCTTACCTTCTACCATGATGTGGTAATGTTTTGCATCTGCTTCACTCTTTGTGAAGCCCAACCCAGTGAAATAGCTGACGATCCTGGTGTACCAAGCACGAGGTGCTTGCTTTAGCCTGTACAAATCTCTCTTCCTCAATCAAAGGTCTCAAATCCTTCCGGCTACTCAATGTACACCTCTTCCTCAATCTTGCCATTGAGGAACACAGTTTTCACATCAACCTGATGGATCTTCCAACCCATCTGAGCTGATAGTGCCAACATCGATCTGATAGATGAGTACCTTGATACAAGAGAAAAGGTCTCATCGTAGTCGATCCCCTCAACTTGTGAGAGACCATGGGCAACAAAACTTGCCTTATGTTTCTCAACACTCCCATTAGTTGCTTGCTTTACTTTGTAAAGCCATCGAGAACTCACTACTGACTTGTTCTCTAGTCTCCAGACAACATCCCAAACATTGTTCCGAATGATGGAGTCATACTCCTCCACATTAGCATCAACCCAGACTGGTTGCTTCACTTCTTCCTTGAATGAAGAAGGTTCGGTCTTTACACACTCCCCAACCAAGGCCATGTAACCAGTGTACTGCTCGGGTAACCTCCCCTGTCTGCTTTGAGAAGATGGCTGTTCCACATTCTCTCTCGCATGCAACATCAACTTGTTAGCTTCCCTTGAGTGTTTCTGCCCATCTTTGGAAGACTCTGCATGAGTGGGTGTCTCCACTCCTGGATCCTCTGCATGCAGCTACTCCACATCAGTCTGAGGCTCCTCCTCCTTAGGAACCAAAAGTTCCTCCTCTGCATGCAACTTGAGCTCCCTCTCAAGTGATACTTGCATGGATTTCTACTCGTCAAACTTTCAGATCTCCCTGTACCAATGTCCTCTGACTGGTAGGCAAGAATACCCGATAGTTGTGGGTGTATCAGTGTACCCCACAAGTATCCCCAACTTAGCTACTGGATCTAGCTTCTTTTGGGCACCTTTGGTCACATAGAAATAAACTGACGTTCCAAAGATCTTGAAGTGACTCACATCTAGTCTCTTCCCAGAAAAGGCCTCCACTGGTGTCTTCATTCCCAGTATACGTTGTGGGCCTCTTTTCTGCAATTATACTGCTGTATTGCATGCCTCAGCCTACAAATGAAGCGGTAGGCTTCATTCATGTAGCATCGCTCGAGCTTCTCCCACAATCGATCCGTTCTTCCTTTCGGCCATCCCATTATGTTGTGGGTTATGGGGTGTCGTCAACTCCCGTTTAATTCCTTCTACTGCGCAGAAGTCTTTAAACTATTGGGAGACATACTCTCCACCATTTTCGCTTCACAAGGCCCTTATTTTCTTTCGATATTCTTTCTCTGCCAAGGCTTTGAACTCATAAAACCTTGATAAGGTTTGATCCTTCTTCTGCATAAAGTAGATCTGACATCTATGAGAAAAATCATCAATAAAAATAACACAGTACCTTTGTTTAGTGGTGGATGTTGTAGAGAATGGTCCACACACATCTGTATGAACTCGATCTAGAATTGCTCCAGCTCTACTGTCTCGATCCTTAAAGGAAGATTTTGCATACTTACCCAAGTTACAACCTTTGCAAGTATCCATCTACTCCAGTTTTCCCTTGGGAAGTCTAGTAGAAATCTGCTGGATGATCTTCAAGGCCCCAAGGTGCAAGTGGCCCAATCTTCTATGCCATAGCTCGCTAATATCTTAGCTCTACACCAGCTCTGCTTTGGAACTCAATGCAACATAGTCGTCTACCTCTGACTTGTAGAGATTCTTTTCTTGAATCCTAATTCTCTTAGTCTGTCCAATGCCGATATGCCTTAGGAATGCCTTTCCTTTACTAAAGACTACATCATAGCCTTTTTCTTCCAGCATAGCGATGAACACAAGATTCTTCTTTAGACCTGACACATACTTTACATCAGTCAGTGTGAGAGGAGCTCCATGCTCCCTTTGAAACACAACTGTACCTTCACCTAAAACACGGTACTTTCCATCATCGCAATGCACATTTGGAGGTCCTTCTTCTCCAAGGTACTGAAAAGATTCTTGTTGTTGGTCATGTGGAATGAAGCTCCAGTGTCTAGGTACCAAACACACCCACCATCGATTTAACCATACATGCAATGAGAGTCAAATCCAATTCAAACTATGAGGCTAGTGCCTCACCAACTGATCCCTTCGAGGATCCCTTCTTAGATTTCTTCTGTGGACAATTCATAGCATAATGGCCCATCTCATGACAATGAAAGCATCTCACTTTTTATTTGTCAATATTCTTCCCACCATGGGAAGAAATCGATTTGGAATGGGACGCCTTCCCCTTCCATTTCCTCGCCTTACTTTCTAAGGCTAGATTTTCTTCATCATCTTGCTTTGATGAAGATCCATCTTTGGTGCTTCTTCTTATCTCCTCCTGCATCAGATCTGACCAAATTCGTTCCCAATCTGGCAGTTTCTCTCTTCCATTTAACGAGTCTTGGTAGTTATGCCAGCTCTTAGGAAGACTGAGGAGAGCAAGACTCAACATGTCATCATCGACTATCGTGATCCCTACACTTCCAAGCTCATCCCTGTAGGTGGTGAGCTTGTTCAGATATGTAGAGATCATGTCACCCTTTTCACACTTGATTTTCCAAAGCTTGTCTTTCAGCGCCAGCTTCCTTTGATCGATGCTATTCTGATATATATCCTTCAATGTTTTCCACATTGAAAACGGTGTCTCCTTCCCATGGAGACTCGAGACTATGTGGTCTCGAACTCCTCCAGAAGGATTCTCCTCGCTCTAGCCATACATTTCTTCCATTCCACCAATTCTTGGGAATTATCAGTTGTTGGCTTGGGGACTTCTTAATCAATGAAGTCCTTCAAACCATTGTCCTCTAATACCGCTTCCATGCAATCCTTCCAGGCTATATAATTCGAGCTTCCATCAAGGGCATACTCGAGTCTCAAACCATTGAACGCCATTGGTGAAATTTGAGATGTGATAAGAATTCGAATTCTATAACCAAGAGCTTCAAACTTCGAACTTCTCCCTTCTTTGTATACTATTCTTCGCTTTGATCACATTTGCTCCGATACCATGTAGAATTTCCCACTATAGATCAACTAATAATGCAATATACTAAAGCAAAATATTTGATCTACTTCTACAAACAAACTTGCAGAAGCTTAATCGATTTTGAGCAAGACCAAATAGAACACATATAATAGAGAATGAGAAATCAATCACACATGAACATAGAAGAATACTCTGGGGAAAGCCTTAGCTAAAAACCCCAATCTCTATATTATCATACAAGTGGAAATATGTATGAATTACACAAAGCTTTAGCTCACAAGATATCCATATCTCAATAAAATCCCTCAATGCTGCTCATAGACTGAATAAACACAACATATGCCTTCCTCCAGTCCTCCAAGCCTCCTATTTCTTTGCGCAATTTCTCTTAGTTCCTCTGGCTGCCACCTGTGTGAATTCACCTCTCACACAACTCACCAAACTCAGAAGTAATTGTGAAATCTCCAAGGAATGAATTCCTTCTGCATGCAAGAGATATCCTCAATGGAATATTCTTGCAACTGATAGTACACTGTCCCATCATCTAATCTCAACTGGGTCTCTAACTGAACTGACATGCATGAGTTATTTGTGAGAGAATATTCAGTTATCTGAAGTGCAGTAGTTACATGCATGCATGCATTAACTAACTAAACTCAAAATCAGTTCAATAAACTGTTGGAACTAATATGACTGGACTTAACTCAGTTAACTGAGCTAACTAATTACAACTCAAAGTACAACTCATCTTGATCTCCTTAATCAAGGGACAACTTCCTCAATCAAAGGGAAAATTGTTGCATGTCTTCACATAGACTTCATGTTTGATTTTCTCAAACTATTTAACTCAAGATGAACTAATTAATTATTTTTCAAAACCGCTGCTAAAATCAAATTCGAATTTTAATTCTCAATTTTAGTTCAGGGAATAACTAAAATTGGAATGTATCCTGAAATGCTATTTATAGCAATGCTATTTTTAACACTTCTATATTTAGCATTTCTTGTTGATATTTTCAACACCAAATAATGGGGAAACCTACTCCCAGGGATGAAATGCCTTTTCAACCTCAAGTGACTTTTGAGCCATTTGACAAGTGGGGCATGGATTTCATTGGGCCCATTGATCCACCATCAGGACAGAAAAAGTACATAATTATGTGCACTTATTACTTGAAAAAGTGGGTTGAAACCAAGGCTTTTAAGGTAGCCACAAAAGAGAAAGTGGTTGAGTTCTTGAGGGAGAATGTGTTTTACAAGTTTGGGTACCCTGGAGAGCTAGTCATTGACCAGGGCACTCAATTCACCTCACACGTGATTTAGAATTCATTAAGCCAACATAAGATCAAGCACAAGAAATCAATTCCTTACCACCCTCAGACCAATGGACAAGTAGAGGTTACCAACAGAGCATTGAAAAGCATTCTCACAAAGGCGGTGAGCAACATAAGAAAAGACTAGGTTGATAGACTAGGGGAGGCCACTTGGGCCTATAATACAACTTGGAAGACAACCACTGGCTTCACCCCTTATAATTTGGTTTATGGGAAGAAGGCTCTGCTCTCCATTGAGTTTGAGAACAACACTTTAAGAATGTAGCACAGTTGGATTTGGATGTTACAAGGGAGAAACAAGAGAGGATGCTCCAACTCAATGGGTTATATGAATTCAGGATGTAGGCCCTCCTACACACAGAGGTGAATCAAGTACAAAGAAAGGTTTGGCATGACAAAAATATCAAAGACAAAATGTTTCAAGAAGGTGATTGGACACTACTATATGAATCCAGGTTCAAGGATTTCAAAGGAAAGTTGATGACCAGATGTTTGGGCCCATATGTGATAGAAAAGTACCATGACAATGGTGTTGTTTAGATATGAACCATTGATGAAGAAGGTATCTCCTTGCTTGTCAATGGCTATAGATTGAATGACTACAAAAAGACCTTTGTCAAAGGAAGAGTTCGTCAGTAGTATCAGTAAGGAAGTGATGGTGATGGGAGGTGTCTCAGCTTCCACCTCACTGAATTCTTGAATATTTTTGAATTTAGAAAGAAAGAAAAAAAGAAGACAATAAGAGACCTAGGTGAAAACGCCCATGAGGCACCTAAGGCCCACTTTTCGGTTGAAAACCTCCTTGAGGTAGCCCAAGAGTGAAAGAAAAAAAATAAAAATAAAAGAAAAGATCCTTGGGTGAAAACATCCCTTGAGGTGCCTAGGGCAGGCAAACAAGTTGAAAGCCTCCTTTGAGGTGACTTGGGTGTCTTTCAAAAAAAAAAAAAAAACACACAAAAATGTTATGGCAAGGACCTCAAACCTGCCCATTAATAAAATTTTTTGGTTTTTGCAGGTTTTCAAGGAAATAAAGGACACCAAATTCATAGGGAAGAAAGCCAAGAAAATCCCCATTCATCCTTCATTCATATTATATCTTCCCTAACCACCATGCCTCCAGCATCCATTCTCATCTCCAACCATAAAAAAACCAATCTGTAGGCAACTTTTTGACTTCTACAGGATTTCTTGTAGTTACTACAGGAGTTTCCTATAGTACTACAGGATTTCTTGAAAATCTACAAGAATGAAATCCCGGTTGAGAAATAATAATGTAGTCCTATTTTGGGTTTAAAGAGGATGCCATTGATCTCACCACATCTCAACCAACACCATTTCATGACCATGTCACCCTATGTGTCCATCAAGAAATCCAATTAGACAAAAAAAAGGAGGAGAAAAAACAAGGAAAACAAAGAAAATTCCAAGGGCCATACCCTCAATCGCCTACCTCACATACCACTCCATATTCCCCATTACCACCCCTTCCACTCATACTTCAACACCTATTCCTCGTCAAAGAAAAAAAATAAAAAAATTCAAAAAGAGGCAGCGACAGGATTTCCTATAATACTATAGGAAATCTTGTAGCAGCCTATATTATAACAACAACAACCTCCATGCTCCTATTTCAATATCCATGCATAGGAAGAGTGTCATTATCCTGTATACACTATGGCACCTATACATAGCTCAACAACAATAGAAGAGGAAACACTTGCACATCACAACAAAGAAGAGCATCCTATTAGTCGGGTGAAATCAACAAAACAAGATCAAAAGAGAATATGTACCTGAACCAGAAGAAGCACATCAGAGCCATCCTCCAACATGCATCAACTGAGCAAAGGAAGCCATAGGTATGGCACCTCATCCACAATCTCTCCTAAGTATGAATACGATAAAACTGTAAGTATATGAAAAGGTTGGTTTTATAAGCTGAAGGTGGCCAGTTAACTTGGCACCCTCAGCTGAAAACAAAAAGTGTTCTAGTCAACAGGACACATGGGAAGGTCACATCAAAGGAAATAAGTTGGAAAGGTGGTGGAGTTAAGTTGTATAGGAGTGAGAGATGACTACGAGAAAGGGCTACATGATAACTAATAGTGGGCCAATGGTCCAAAAGGAGAAATCACGTACCCTGCCAGTCAACACACCGCTCCAAGGAATCGGCCATAAATAGAAAAAATACATAACTTTCATGCATACATCATACATTTTGAGATATAGAGAACTAGGAACACTTGGAGGAGCCACTGAAGAAGAAATCTATTCTCGGCCATCCTACAGTGAGAACCTGCAGGAAACACACAAAAAAAACTACAGGAAACAGTGGGAATTGTCAAAAACTCTACCAGGGGGTGCCTAAGGCCCATCCATTAGATAATTATCCTCAAATAGGGCATTACAGTGAAAGGTAGGTGGCCCATATCCTCTATGTTTTGGCTTGATAGCTAGAAGATAGAAAAGGAAAATAAATTTTCATTTTTTTCTAGTACTTATAGTTTGCATAGAGATAGACAGAATTGTGTGGAGAAATTATTTGGGGATAAAGGAAGTATTGTAGACATCACCCTCCTAAACTCTAAAACCTCAGTCACCTGGGAAATCTCTTAAGCTAAAGCCACCAAACTACATACAGACATATTAACAGAGAGAGAAAATGACAGGAGGTTTCAACAGAAGGGAGCCCATAAGAAAATCTAGAATACATCTCCATCCCCCTGTGGTAGAGATACTTATAAGGCATCAATAGTTGGGATTCTTTGATATACTTAGAGGATATGATGATGATGTAGCTTGGGAATTTGCGATGTCACGCACACCCCAAGCTAGAGTCATTGCTACTTCTGTGCTGAGAGGGTTTTCAGTAACAATTACCCCTGAAAGCATTAGCAGAATCACTACACTTTCTCTAGGTTTACAATGGGAAAAATAGGATAAAGCTAGCAACACTAAAGCCAAGAATAATTTTGTCTTGGAAGATGAGGAGCCAATTGAGGACAAAAATGGGATTATAAGGGAAAGCATTCCATATCCTTGGGATGAAGTAAGCTATCACATTCTCAAATATATTTCTTGTGAGGGAAGGATCAATATAGTTTATGGTTACCAGTTTAGACTCCTCTAGGAGCTGAGATTTGGAGAAGAGTTACCCCCTAATAGAAGACTTAGAGTACCCTACTTCTTTTTGCAATCAATAATAGACATGAGCATCAAGGTACAAGAAGGAAAACATCAGTAGTTGGTACATCATGGACTAATAAATCTCATACTAGAAGATGCCCTAAGCCAATTAAGAGTCCCTATTCTATGGTCCACATTTACAAACATGGACAGGGAATATGTAATTGAAGAAATTGAGTATGAAAGAGACCCAACCTCTAGTGGTGAGGAAGAGGAAGAAGAACCAAAAGAAGAAGATAAAGAAGAACCAGAAGAAGAAGAGGAAGAAGAACCTGAAGAAGAGGATGAAGAACCAGAGGAAGAAGAGGAGGCAGAGACAAATAAAATAGAGGGAGAAAATAACACTACGGAAGAAGCATAGAAGGATGAGGCAAGCCCTGAAACACATACCAAGGAAGGGGAGGAATATCCAATAGTGCCCCCTAAACCCACAGAGAGGGAGGCAGATGTTTCCTTGACTGCCCTAAGCACACCCATAAAGTCAACAGGAAAAAGGCAGAGGCCATAAACACCTGTCAAGGAGGAGCACTAGGATAAAAAAGGGAGAGACCACAAACACCTACCAAGGCTCCGATCATCTTTGAAGACTCGCCGAAAGGACAAGAAAAACTAGTCTCCCAAAAATGAAAGGTGAAGAGGGCACATCAAAACAGGCTTCCCCAAAGTCGCCAATCACCTATGTTAGGAGGCCTGTCACTAGGTCAACCTCAGCAAAGCAAATCAAAGAACCTTTCACCCCTTTTTAAAAAGGGAAAAGACTCCTATAGGAAACCTAGATAGTCCTACAGGAAACTTTGTCAACACTACAGGAAACACAGAAAAAGCAACAAGAAGGATAGCAGGGACAAAGGAAAGGAAAGGAAGCAACAACACAAGTACAAGGGGAGATAGATATTCCAAAGATAGTAAAGGGAAAATTCCAAGAGATGCAGGAACCTAGCCCACAACCCAATCTCGGCTATTATTATAGATTCAATAAGGAAGGTAGAGTAATACCACAAAAAATTTTCCATCCCTCTATTCTTTGAGCTTGAGAAGGAGAGAGCAAGGACACATCGCTGGATGCAAATTTCTAAATCAAATAATGTAGAGGATGTGGGCCATATGGAAGAGAAACTACTAGAGATGGGTAGAGAGTTGAGTGAGATAACAGGCAGGGAAAGAGTTATGAAATATCAAGTAGAGGCTGAGAACACATGGATGAGGAGACAGGTACAGGAAAAAGAGAGTCAATTGGCCATTATGGCAAGCCTCTTTATGGAGGAACTCTAGTGCAGGATGCTAGCAAAATCATATGCCTTGTAGCTCTATGACCCAGGCAGCCTGGAGGACAGGGCCAAGATATATGCATTTTACTTACATAACTTGGCCTTAACAGACTTGAATGTGTGGGACCCCAATCCAAAGTTGGGGGAATTACAACTAATGACCTTGGCATCATGGTTGAGTCAAGAGGAGGCTAGGGTTAAGGAAGTAAATAGAGTGTTGGAAAGAGAAGAAAAAGAGCCCATTTACATTAAAGCAGAACAGATCAATTCCATGGCTTTCATTAGCACCCACAACCTCATTTCCAATAATCCCCATCTTGCACCAAGATACCTAGCTACAAAAGAGCAAGTAGTCACTCATTTTGAGGACACTTTGAGATTTCTAGGGTATGAAATCTAGCACACATGCCAAACGAGATGGGGCACCTTATTGTACAGCCTAAAGATCAGGGAGTATCATTCCCCTGAAAGAATGAGGGATGCACTAGAGAGGACCCCACTGTATAAGAAGGCATTGTTGAGGCTAAAATAAAATGGATTGGCTTGAAACTCAGTCCACCATTTCTCTTGGTTATGTTAGAAGGAAGAAAGGAAGAAGAAGAAAGAAATCAATGGGAGGACATAGAGAAGCATGAATGATTTTATCCACAAGAAGAGAATACATAAACAGAATCCTAGAATGTCAGAGAGGCCACAAGAGCAAAGAAAGACTTGGACATAGATTAAGTTTCTCAGAGGATGAGCAACAATTTCAATAAGGGGTGATGATGAGGCTCATCAATAGGTAAATTATATGAACCTTAATTCCACTCTCGAGCTTATTAAAATCAAATTTTCTCACATTTATTTAAATGTTTTACTATATTTTAATTTGTGAGAAGGGTAAAGATTAGATGCTATGTCATGTTGCCTAATGTGCATTAATTGCAGGATTTGGAGCAATTTTGGCTAATTTAAATGCAGGAACTCAAAGTAAACAAGCAAGAGGGATTTTAGGATATTGGATATCCCTCCTTAAATCCGCACTCACTCGAATATTCCTCCACGAGATCTCATCAGCTCGGAGTGACAAGCAACCAAGCCATCGAGGTCATTGGCAACCAAGCCAATGATAGTTGAAGACAAGTTGATCTCGAGCTGGAAGCCAAGCCTCCCTAAATTTAAGGAAGTTGTTGGTAGCTTTAGTTGTATAAATAATGGGGCCTAGAGCCTCATTAGGGTTCGACTTTTTTTGTTGTAACCAAGAGGCATTTTCGAGCTAAGACATTGCGACTGATAACTCTTATGTATTTTTTATAATTTTAATGAAAATGAAAAGCATTCCCTTTATCCAGCATTGATTTGAATCAGAGGGCTGAAGCTCTTGGGTTAGGACCCAACCCTAGTAGCAGAGGTTCCTCTTTCTGTACATGTATGCTTAGATTACATTCATAATTAGCTATTGGAGTGATTTTGGTTTTGTTTAATCTGCAAGTATTTGGATGATTACTTTGTTTGCTTCCATTTGTGGATAGATAGATAAGTGGTATAGTAGTGGTTGTAAACACTTCAGAAAAGCTTGTGTAGTGACCTTTGCCTCATCTCCCTTATGGGATCATGGTTTGAGGGTTCCATTCACAAAGCTCAAAAAAAAAATTATTTTGTGATCACTACATAACTTAGGATTTCTTGTTGAATCGATAACTGTATCTAAATTCATTAGAAGTATATGCAATTGTCATTTTTATCTCTTTATTTTTCTATGGTTTAGAAGCACGTCCTTTCATAAAATTATCCATTAGCTATTAATAACTCTGTTTTTCCTACATTTAGCTCATCTTTTCCATGTATAAATGAAGTTGTGCATAAATGAAGAAAATAGTGTATGTTGTTGCAGGAGCTTTTGATCTGCAGGGAGACCTCATCTCATTTGCCTCATCCAAGTCTTCTCCACCTATGTTGCCAAAGTCCACCAAACCCTAATCTGAATTCTTGTTTTGTAAGCAAAGTCGACATTTTCCTTAAGCAAGTCCAACCATCTTGAAGCCTTATACTAAGCCTTAGGTAGTGTGCAACTCCTCTATGCCGTATTTCACCATCAGACACCTTTCCCGCACTTCATTTTACCTTTCCTACCTCCTTATAAGCTTTCACCCCGTTTCTTGTAGTAAAACATGGCATCCCGTAGTAGAACTAGGAAACCTTGTAGCAGCCTGTTTTAAGCCCGAATTGGGAAGAAATGGTCATCTGAGCTTAGGTTAGGCTTCCACTTGGATTCCATACCCTTGACTCTGTAGAAATTTGAATAATATAACACTTATTCATAGAGATTATCCTGATTATACACTATTTGTGGAATGCATGCATAATACATAACCTCCTCTACCATTGATCATCAATTT
>APFE031385277.1:0-18078 GCA_000404065.3 Pinus taeda
CCTATGTTATGCGGGAGAAATCTAGTCAAATTGCTATTTGATAAAACAATATCTTGAATATTTCTTAATTGACCTATGTTACGCGGGAGAGATCCAGTCAAATTGTTATTTGATAAAACAAGATCTTGAATATTTCTTAATTGACCTATGTTACGCGGGAGAGATCCAATTAACTGGTTGTTTGATAAGTCGAGTTAGTTCAAATATGTATTGGTAATATTGGGGGGAATGCTACCTCTAAGGTTGTTAGCGTGTAGGGACAATTGAATAGGGTTAGAGAGTTATTGGATAAATCAACATATGATATGCATTGAGTCAAACCAATAGTTGAAGGGATATTGTTTCCTCTACCCGTCAAGTCAGAGAGTAAAGTGTAGTTTCTAATCGAAGTAGGAATGCTTCCACTTATACTATTGAAATTGAAGATGAGTGTATACAACCTGACCAGGTGACCAATTTCTGATGGTATTGAACCACTCAAATTGTTGTTGTAATTAAACAATTCTATAAGTGAAGTGCAGTTGGCAAGAGAAGTTGGGATGCTTCCACTCAGAGCATTCTGGGACAACTTGAGAGATTCCAAGTGGACCAGACGACTGAATTCTGCTGGGATAGAACCCCTCAACTGGTTATCTGCAATATTCAATGTTTGTAGCAAATCGCAGTTGCCGATAGAAGTTGGTATACTCCCTGTAAAACGGTTAAAGGAAAGTTCAATCCGTTGAAGACGTGTACAATTAAATAATTCCTTTGGAATGTAGTCATGGAGCGCATCATTCTCAGAGAGGTCAAGTATTCCTAGCGCTTTCATCTGCCAAACTCTGTTGGAATTCTCCCACTCAAAGAATTCCAAGAAATATCTAAATGCCGCAGAATAGAGAGGCTCCCAATTGATGGGAAGAGGGTACCATTCAACCAGCAGTGAGGGAGTAAAATTGCAACCACTCGTTTGGTGTTTGGCCTGCATGAAATTCCGTTCCACAGGAAGATGTTATGTGAGTTATTGGTCATCCAGTCGGAGAGCGATTCATATGGATCGAAAGTGATGCCTTTCTGGAAGCTCAGAAGCGCCTCCACATCCATTTTATGGCGATTCCGTCCATTAAAAGGAATGCTTTCAACAGAAGTGAATCCACCCGTTTGTTCAGAATAAGTATGGTAATGAAAAGGCATTGATGCACCCATCATCACAGAGCACACAAACATGATGACAATGAGCAAAAGAAGATCCATTTGGGTCACCACACGTACTGCTTTGTCCTCGATGCTGGAGATGGCATAGCCCCTTTTCTTATTTTCCAGCTTGTACTTTTTCTTCATGGCCTTTGTGATGGCCAAGTCACTACCCTTCCCTTCCGAGATGTCTGCAGGGTCCTTTCCTTTGCATGGAAGCTGGGAGATGCGGTGAATCAAGTCTGTCATGATGGGGATGGGCTCCTCCAGCCACAAACACCCATCATGCACTAGGTAGAGCAGCTCCCTGATGACAAAAATGGTTATTGGGGTGTTGTGGAAATGCGGCACCCAGAGCAGATTCGGTAGCCTAGCCTTTTCCACTCCGCGCAACCACTTTCATGGCTCTAGTTCTGTAACCCCCGTCGCGGTATTCTTCTTGGGCTTCATAAGGTGCTTGGTCTCAAGGTGAGGGAACTTCTCAGGGTTAGCGAGGTCCCAATCCTCGAACTTCAGGCTTGGCATGTGTTCCAGGTGTGTGCCCTCAAACATAATGTTGTTGGGGAGGAGCGGGGTCTGGAGCGAGCTCTTGGTCTTGTCTAGGTCCTTGGGCAATTTAGCCTTCCCTTTTTGCAGGGGGACATAGACGGGAAATTTTGTCGCAGGGTGCGCAGGCTGAGTGTCCTCCTCCATGCCTTCATCCTCATCCTTTGCGATGATTATATCCTCCAGATCTTCTTCTTCTTCATCGGTCTCTATGAAGACGGATTTCCCCTTCTCCTCCATTGACAACTTGGTGCGCAGCGTGTTCCACGAGAACGCACGTACGGGAACCATTGCTTGTTTGTCCTTCTTGGGTCTTGGTGTGCACAGTGATTTCAGGATTTCTGCCACAATCTCAGCACCTTCCGGAGCATCCCCCACAGTCAGGGCCTACGCGACCTCTTCGACAGTCATTTATGTTATGTCCATAACGTTTGCAGTTGTTTCCATTGTGTTTGTCCAGGAATCTAGCACTCTCGAACTCATGGGCTCAATCGACGCTTGGCTCACAACAATCAAGGCTTTTCTTAATGGCTCAATTCGCCAATGACCAAGTTTTGTTTGATGGGCTTTGTAATTTATAGCACTTTTTGAATTTGAATTCGACACTTCCCCCCCAATATAGTTCATTAATGCTCCCTTGGCGGCAAATTTTTCCAAATCTTGTCCATAAATCGTGTCTTAAATGTTGTTCGCCCATTCCATTTGGCCTCAAATCGAGCATCCCATCATGAATAGTGACTGCAATGGTCACCTTCTGGTCAACCCGCGCAACAGCACAGTCCCCCTGTGCGCGTCGCCGACCTTGTGACTCTTTGCTTTTGTGCGTAGCTCCAACATCGCACAGCTCTTGGGCAGAATGGTTTATAGTCCCGCATTTCCTTTCAACTACCTGGAGCACTAAGACTATACTCCCTTCGGCTAGTCAGGTTGTCACACCACCTGTGTAGAGTTTCATCCTGTCATCCATCATGCTTCCTGGAGAATACCCACCTTTTATTGTTGCGGTCATCATTATACACTTTACCATTTGCAACGTGTTATCCTCATCAATACGCATAGCAATGTGCAGTCCAAGCCAAGGCATCAGACTGATCATTCTACGGCGATAGGCCTTAAACCTGTCATCGTGATCGTACACATCCTGCCTTTCCACCCTGGTCTTTCTCTCAAGAAAATCTTCCTTTATTTCATCCTCCAGCTTCTTGACCTCCGCGTCCACCATAGTGCTTATCTTCCTTAACCCTACCCTTTCTTCTTAAAGTTCTTGGAGTCTAAGATTTCCCAGTTGGATTTTTGCTTCCAAGGTTCCGCAAACTGTCGTATCTATCAGTGCTATCATGTGCGGTCTAAGTTCTTCAAGTACTATAGGGCTTACTATGGTTGCTTCATACTCCAGCCTTGGTGGTGCCTACACAATCAGGTTTTTGCATGCGGTCCTATAAGCCCAGAGAAATGTTGGTACGTGTAGGTCCCAGTTAGTTCACTTCACATTGTGGACCTTGTTCAGCGCTTCATGTACTTTGTTAAAAGCTTTTGCGTGGATATTCTTCTGCACACTTGGTCTTTCCATACTTCATGGTCCCAACCGTAGGGTCCATTCGCGCCATTGCCTTACCCGCACCTGCTTTCCGATCGTGTCTCCTACCGCGAGGACGGTGTGCATTCGCGCATGTTTTGCACCATATGCCTGTATCCACCTAGATAAGTGGGTTCATGGACTGGTTCGTTCGACGATTTTGTCTGTTAATCACATTTGAGGCTTCCCAAACTACATGTGCTTCATCCTTCTGCATTCGCACCAATCTTCGAAACTTTGTTGGTGCATACCCTACCATCTTGCGGGCGTAGCTTGCAGTACCCATTTCAGAGCGTCGAAACACTCTTGTTCTGGTACTTCCCTTTCAAATTTATTCAGGAATTCATCCACCTCGCTCAACCCATCATACATAGGCAGATCTCTTACCTTTATTGCTACGCAGCGCAGTGAACTTATCATCATGTTACAGTTGGGCGTAGTTACCTCGTGTAATTGGTTCTGCGATTGCTCTATCTCCTCATCAAAATCTACTGTGCAGGAGCTTTTGCACTTCCACGAGATTTGGCCATCCGCGGTTGGATTTACCCAGTCCTGCTCCCACGTGACTATTTTGTAGATATAGTCCAAGTCATCATTGTTTTCATAGTCGCGCACTGGATCTGTGTAGCATGATCCTTTTGTAGGGTCTAAAGGTACCACTACGCGCAATGACTTTTTGTCAAAGATCATCTTGTGCTTCTTTAGATTTATTACTCCATTAATGTTAGTGGCCCAATCTATTCCCAATAGCATGGGGTATGGATTGTTGTCATCAACAATCTCTATCACTTCGAAATATGATAGGGTGCTTGCTCCTTCGATGTCTACTGTGATTCCCTGCAATCTCCCCATAGGTAGGATCTTTTGTTGGTTCGCCATTCGTAGTTGGATCAGAGACCATTGCAATGCAGGCCTTCCCATGTTCTCCCGTGTCTGTTTTGGCAGGATGTTCGCGTTCGATCCTAGGTCCAAAATTACTTGATCCATCTCATATTTCTCGATCTACGTGGTCAATATCATCTCCCTTCCTATTCGCGTTGTGTGCTTCCCGAGCTTCCAAACTATGTGCGGTTCTCCTGGTGCGGTCCCAGCGCATCTAGTTATGAGTTCTTGCGGCCCCTTTATAGCCTTACTATCACGTAGTAGCTTCATGCATGTTTCCAAGAACGTAGTGAGCATCGATGGGTCCATTTCCGACTCCAGTCTTTCCTTACTCCCTGAAGTGGAGGCATTAGCGAAGCTCCTCTTAGCTTCCATGAAGGTCTCCTTAGCGCGCTCCAAATCAAATTTTGGTTCCTTCATTGGAGCCTTGCGAACCCAGGTACTTTCTTTAGGTTGCTTGCCTTTGTCATCCCCTATCGTAATACCACTCTGGAGCATGATATTTACATTGGGTCTTCCTCGCATGACTCAAACCTCATGATTTGTAGGCTTTGAGTTAGGGGAGGCTGGAGTGCTCCTTTATCGCACAACCTCGCTATCAGTGTGGGACAGTCCTCCGTCTCATGATCAAACAACATACAATACAAGCATGATGGTCATGTTGGATTGGTACAATCGCGGGCATAGTGCCCTGGCCCTCCGCAATTGTAACATATCAGCTGTACGCGACCTCTTCCTCGTCCCCCTCCACCTCAGCCTCATCCACGCCCCTGAAATCCAGTGCGCGCCATCCCTATGTTTTGATCGAGGGCCCGTGTTTCACCCTGAACTCTGTAGGTAGGAGTCTGATCCATCATCAATTCATAACTTCTACAGGTGTGCTCATCATGGCCTACTGACCTGCAAAAATTACAGAACAATTGCTGGGAATTATGCATATACTTCTGTAATAGATGGCAAATATCTATAGCATGATTTCCTCCTATTTGACAAATCACGCACTATAATGCAGGCGCCGTGCTTGGTCCTACTTGTGCCTCCGGTCTCAATGGCATTGTTCCTCCTCCGAGGTATTTTGTGAACACCGGTCAATGGTCCTTGCCGTGCCCGTGGCCCTTTCACTTTACGCACCATACCTCATTGCACACTTCTGGATGAGCCATCCTGTCTTGTTTCAAACTATGCATCTCAAGGCATAAGTTTTTCAACTGTGCATGAATCTGCTGGACTCCTAGGTTAGGATCTTGTATTGGAGTCTCGTACAATCTCATTGCGATCTGCAAATCCTCAGCCTGAGTGGTTAGACTTTGTTGCGACAACGCGTTCCGTAAATGTAGTGTTAACGAGGCTACAAACCATTCACGGTGTTTCCCATCTATTAAGGTCATGTTCGCTTCACGAATTGTGCACTTCAGTCTTTGATCCAACTCTCACGGGGTTTCTTTTGGTAGCATTGTGATTTCCTTGAATCCAATGATTGACTATGCCTCCGATTTTGGCCTGCTAAATTCTTTCTTTAGTGCAGCTTGGATATCCGCTATCCCCCCATTTAGATTGTCATTGGAATACTTAATGTACCAAGTCAGTGTGCAATCCTGCAGAGCGCTGACCAATGTTGCCTTCTTTATATTGTCGTCCGTGACACCCTGTGCTTCCCATATAGCTTTTAACATGAACCAAAATTGGTCCGGATCTTCATTCCCTACTCCCTTAAACACTAGTAGCTTTATTGCACTGGTCATACTGCTTCGTGGTGGTGGCGGAGGTGGTATGGGCAAAGTCAGGGGTGAAGACGGTGAAACTGGTGGTGGTGTGGGTGGGGGTGGTATGTGCGGAATTCTCTATCTTATTAGATTGATCGCACTTCTTGGTGAAACCTTTGCGAGCTCTTCCTCGCCCCCTCACGGAGGTGAAATCAAGGGGCTAGTTTCTAGTTTTGTGCTACCTTCGTTTCTGTAGATTCTCCCACTTAGTGTAACCCCAAACATCAATTTATTCGCATAACCTGCTTTTCACATAGTATGATTTTAATCCAAGTGTTCAAAGATTTAACGTACTTAACTTGTGGTCCCCTGAGGAAGTGTCGTTCTGCCTCACTATAGATGATTGAAGTATCTACTGCGAATTCGGTGATGAATCCTCCTATGATTCGATCGAGCCAGTGATCGACAACATGTGCAATCTTATCTTCCGATGCTTCCAGTCTACGCACCAATTCTGGAGTCCACATAATAGGTTTATTGAGCTTACACCTTCCTTGGCTATCTGCTAGCTTCGTGATCCACTCGTACAACTCAGTAGGGAAGGATGCAAAGAAAATTTTGTGGATCTCCATATACAAGTAGCAATCTAACCACTCTTCCTTTGACAGTCATGGATTCCTGTTTTCCTACACCGCGAACTTGTAGATATTTCTGTCCAAACACTCTTCAATTCCTTTCTTTGTCGAATTCCAGTGATACAACATCAAACATCTCTATGCAAATCTCGGTCCCGGCAACGGAACCATTTGTTGGCTTATTGGGGCCTGACCCAAGTTCGAAGTTAATTAGCCAAACAAATCCCTGTACTACTGGCCCTTTTAGCAACAATCCGCAGAGCGCGGACTGAGGTCTCACTTGAAGTAGTATGGGAGGTTGCTAGAACTAGGTTTCCGCACCCTTGAGATGCCTGAGAGGTTCGACTGGTTCTTTGTTTGTTCCTGCGTGCACGTGGCTTCGTGCACCTTTCGTTCCTTGCGGCCCATTACCCTGCCTTTGCGCATCCTTAACCAGGGTTGTGTCGTGCTCTGCGCTATTACCCGAGATCTTATTTATCTTCCAGTATTATTTAAGCACCTTCGCCTACTTAAATGCCTTAAGTTATCCTTAACAATACAAAACATTCATACAGTTTCGCGCAGTAAATAAACAGTATACTTGCAAATTATAATCAATCATGCATTAAACCAGGAAAAGATACACAAAATTATAGCAAAACTTCTCTTTATTGATTCTCCAATGGTTACAGACTCGATCCACCCTGCGCACTCAGCTGCAGGGGTCCGTGCACTCAGCTGTGGACTACTAGGCCTCTGCACACTCATCTGCAGAGACTTCTCCTACTCTACAACGCACAAACACCCTTTTCACTTTGACTCAATCACTTAAACTTCTCATGCTTATATTCATTGTTGCTTTTCATTTGTTTCTACACTTAGAGCCTCGCTCTATTTATACAATCCCATGGTCCGCGGACCATGGGTAGGTCTATCCAGCCGACACTACATTACAAAACTAGGGCGGACAACCCTATGACTCTATCATACTTTCGCGCCCCCCGCCCATAATTCGTAGAGCTTTTACAACAAGATTTGGTCAAAACTTGGGCTTTAAGCCCTAAAACATGCCTTGGGGGGGATTCCATGCCCAACACAAGCAACCACATCTCACACATATAGTAGCATATGCAATGTCTCCAAGACATTTAGAGACATATGCAACATCTAGAGAAGCACTCCAACCACTTGCAACAATAGCATCTCTAAGCTACAACACAACATCAACACTAATTGCAACAATCCAATCCTCTTGCAATAACAACATCTCCAACCAACTCAACATCTATAGAATCCATCTCCTCAACAACGACAACATCATCTCCACTAGGTCTAGTCATAGGTATGTTGACATCAATGCCAACTAACAAGACCATCGCCAAAACATTCAACACCAAGCACTCAACACACATGCATATGACTAGTAGCACCAAGAGCTTGTTGACATCAATGCCAACATGGAAACCCTCAAGGGGAAGAAAACCACCCTGTTGTTGTTACACTACTTCTCTTACTTTTATTATCAATTAATTTCTTTTATAAATGCTAACCCCAACTAGCTAGGAGCCACTACTCCTCTAACACATATTTCATTAAATTTGGAATAAAATAATGGATCTAGAATTTCAAAATAACTAAAAACTCAATTCTAGTAATGTCCTTGTAATAAAAAAATTCCAATTTTAATGAAATATGTGTTCTCTGCAATAGTTTGTTGGCCACCACCATCTAGGAAGCCCCAACCCACTATCAACTATTTGCTGGCCACTACCAGCAAGGAGTCACTACTCCTATCTTGGCAAGCCACCACTTGTCGGAGGTCCCAACCTCCTCAAATTATCAAGGCCATGATTTCATTCATTTTCATACTAGACCCCAAAGCAAACAAACAAACTTTGCAACACATAAATAAACCAACTCACTCTACAACGTATAAATAAACCCTCTTTGCAACACAATCTCAACCTCTCTAACTAATGCTCACTGTTACATATATTCAAACTTCATTATGCATTGTAGCTCAACTAAACTCCAACACTAACATATCATATTTATGCTAATTTCTCCTCTAAATCAAATATCTAATTACACACCATTTCCCTTGATGACCACATTAAATAAACTCTCACACCAAATGCCATGGGAAAAACCTTTAGTAATTGCCTCACAACAATCTGCACTTAGATTTATACATATCCTCAATACAACATCATCACACTAGAATACATAATTCTATCCATTTCTAACAATAGCAACACATCTAAAAGTTGACATCAATACTAACCAAACAACACTATTGTCAACAAAAATTATAATAACATCACTTTATTTATTTATTAAATATTTTAATTATTTTTAAATGAATAAATAGAAATATTTTAGTATTAGAAAAATAATTTAAAAACCATATAAAAAATATTAAAATTTATATCACAGCATATCTCATGCTTTTCACTTAATTTTTTTCAAAATTAGCAAAATTCTTTATACATATAATATACTTACATTCCAACTTTGTTGGTTGGAATTAAAATATCTCCCTCCTCTGTGATCTTTCATATGTTCTATATATCATAACTCTTTCATAGATTATATAAGCCAACTCGTGGAAATATATAAAATGAATGTGTTGCAATTAAAATATCCCCTTCTTGTGTGATCTTTCATATGTTATATAAAACATAACTTGGCAAATATATAAAATGAATGAGAAATTTTGTTAAACAAATATAAGTATCAACTTTATATGTTTATGTTGTGAACTTGGTTAATGATTACGTATTATGTTCATTGATATATATTATTAATATTATTTAATGAAAGTTAATATATTTAATATATATTAATTATATATATATATATAATATAAGAAGTAATTTAAATAATTTTGAAAATAGAATCGAATTTATGGTAATTTCTAATTATCAAGTTTATATATATAGTAAATATGAAACATATTAAATTTTTATATCAAAATGATATATATTGATAAAAATAGTAATGAAGTTGTGAATATATTTATCATTGCAAATTAATTTTCTAATTTATATTAATTTATATAGTGTAATATTTATGGATTTTTAAGCTTCCTAAATATATTTATATTATTGTAAGATTTCATATTCTAGTAGTGGGAAGAAAGTTTACCATTTTTATCAATAACTTGGAATGTTCAAAAAACTAGTTTTTGCATATGGCATACTAAAACACTGTGAAAAGAATATAAGCATAAAAAAGCTAGGTCTGCCTGTTTTTAAAATGAGATGCGAAGAACCATGAGAGAATGTAATATTTATGTTATTTGATTGGAAATTAATTGAACGCTATAAAAAATGATTAAAAGTTATAAACAAAATTGAGATTAATATGGAAATCCAATAAGACATTGATCACACTAAAAATTCTATATGTGATAAGATAGTATACCAAAAATATCATTGGGAGATTACATGACAATTTAATTCACCACATACTAGAGCCAACATCCATTACTTGGTTCTTTATGTAGGGAAACAATACATTCCATAGAAGAGATGTGGTTTGTTAGGTGGTAGACCCAACACCCAGTGTCTAGCTCTATTGCAAAAGATAAATACACCAAATACTCCCCAAATTCCAATCCCAAAACTGATCCCCAATGCCATTAATGACATCTTTTCATCTAGATGCTCAAGCCATCCCATTTTCATATGGGCACTGCTACTATTATTGTCACCTTCTCCCACTAGGTTTTCCTTTTCACTACATGAATCTAAAGGATACCCATATAAGCACTTATTCCTTTGAAATGATGTTACACTGAATGTGGAAAATTGTGTTCCTTTGGGGATTGGCCCACATCCAGAACAGCCAGACTGTATAGCTTAGAGAGCTCTTCAGGAATATGTCCACTCAAATTGTTCTTGCTCAAGTGTAACTGCTCCAAAGGAGATATGTTGCTAAGAGATGCAGGTATTAGCCCTTCCAACAGGTTGCCAGATAAATTTAGCAATTGCATGTCTCTCAAAGTTCTGATGCTTGCAGGGATTTCTCCTACAAGATTATTGTTGGACAAATCAAGTATTGTGTTTGTAGGTGAGAGGTATGGCAGGGTATACTCACATCCTTTCATGTGAACTATGATTTCTTCTTCAAAGGGAGGAGAGTTTGAAGAATCTACAAATCCTTGAAGTCTTTCAAAATGTAATGGCATTCTTCCACTAAATTTATTATTGGATAAATCTAATACATACAAAGAGGTGAAATTTTTTACCCATTCAGGGATGCCACCATGAAAATTATTATAGCCAAAGTTTAAAATTGACAACTATGAAAAAGATTTCAAATAGTAAGGAAGTTGCCCTATCAAATAGTTTTCTCTTAAATCTAAATACCCAATTCCAGTACAATTAGCCAAAAACATTGGCAAAGTCCCAGAAAGTTTATTAGTGTGAACAGAGAAAAAACTTAACTGAGGGCAACTACCATTAAGTTCAGGGATTGATCCTTCTAAATTGTTCTTTGATAAATCTAAAATTTGAAAGGAAGTCAAATTAATTGTATTGGGTATAGTGCCAAAAATATTATTATTATATAGATCTAGTTCTTGTAAATCCTTTATGTGACTTATACTAAGCGGGAGAGATCCAGTCAAATTGTTATTTGATAAATAAAGATATTGAAGATTGCTTAATTGACCTATGTTACGCGGGAGAGATCCAATTAACTGGTTGTTTGAAGATTTACATGAAAGTTTGAATTAAAGTTGTGTGCTTAGAGGAATTACCATTAACTAGTAACAAAAAAAAATTACAATTTTTTTTTGAAATTTTAAAATCAAATTTATAGATTTTTTTGGATTTTTAATTTAATTTATAAAATTTTAACTTAAATTTCATAATTCACATGATATTTTAGAGCACAACATAAATTTTTTATAGTTTTCATAATATAATATAACATAGCTCATTTATAATCTAATACAACATAGCTTACTTATAATCTGAATAATTCAATTTCAAAAAAATTTACCTTTATAATAAATAACATTAAATAATTTTAACAATCAATCATTATATTATCTTTATATCCATTACGGATTTTCTATATCTATTATTATTATTAAGAGAATTAAATTCACTTAGCGTAAGAGTATTGAATTTACTACATACTCATTGAATGTCCAAATTTGTAATGACATAAACTGAGCAAACTGTAATGAACATATATACGGAGGGATTTTTTAACAAAGATATATGTTAAATTCCCATGAACGTTAAATTAATTTACTTTTTAATCGAACTTGTTTCATGGGTATAAAATTGAATAGTGAACTTTTTTTAATAAAGATGATAAAGGATGAATTGTAATTTAATTAAATATTTTGAAAATATTTTAGAATTTGATATGATAAAATTGACAGGTTAAAAAGTTGGACTTTTTCAATTTGCGTGAAAAATATTTAGAAAAAGGCCATTTTTCTCAATTTGTGTGCGAAATACTTGAGCAAAAGCCATGTTAATCGGCCATGCTAAGCTTCTCTCTATCCTTCCAATTTTACATAATGTCTCTAAAAAAACATAATAAAAGTGATGATAAAGATGATTTTCATAAAGATATGTTTCAGGAATATAAAACTGAAAGGTCACCATTCTTGAATATACTGGCCACAAAGAAATTTTCACTTATTGAAATAAAATATTTTAAATTTTCTTAAATCAAATTCAAAAGTTTAATAAACAAATCACGCAAAGTTTTTATTAAAGTCCTATGCGATAAAAATAAATAATTAAATAAATAGAACGTGTTTAAACTATTGCATTGCCTTTATATGTTTTCAACGAAACTTTAATGATAAAAATGAAAATGCAATCTCATCATTAAAATGATTAATTTGAACAGAGGTACATAGAAATGTTAACCAATTAATAAATCAATCACACACGCAGCTATTACTCTATGATCTGTACAGCACTTGGCTTCTCTTTAATCGGTTTTGTAAATACAATCAGTGTTTATAATGGAGTTGATGAATTTATTTATATTCTTGCGACAGACGCAGGGATGAAGATATTAAATGAGTATATCATAGGATATCTCTTTCCAGGTAGGCCCGTTGCAAACGTAATATGCAAGAAATATGGTTACATAACCATGTTCAAGCAATCGCATTCCTTTCCGATTTCAAACTGGGTCATTACAATGAAGATTCCACCGCGTTTAAGCTTCTTAGATATATTTAAATTACTACAAGATTTCATTTCATATTTTAGTAGTGTGGGAAATTTTACCATTTTTATCAATAAGTTGGAATGTTCAAAAAACCAGTTTTCGCATATGGCATATTAAAACATTGTGAAAAGGATATAAGCATAAAAAAATTAGGTCTGCCCTGTTTGTAAAATGAGATGCGAAGAACTATGAGAGAATGTAATATTTATGTTATTTGATTGGAAATTAATAAAATGCCATAAAAAATGATTAAGAGTTATAAATAACATTGAGATTAATATGGAAATGCAATAAGACATTGATCATACTAAAAATTATATATGTGATAAGATAGTATACCGAAAATATCATTGGTAGATTACATGACAATTTCATTCACCACATACTAGAGCGAACATCCATTACTTGGTTCTTTATATAGGGAATCGATACATTCCATAGAAGAGTTGTGGTTTGTTTGGTGGTAGACCCAACACCTAGTGTCTAGCTCTGTTGCAAAAGATAAATACACAAACTACTCCCCAAATTCCAATCCCAAAACCGATCCCCAATGCCATTAATGACATCTTTTCATCTAGATGCTCAAGCCATCCCATTTTCATATGGGCACTGCTACTATTATTGTCACCTTCTCCCACTGGGTTTTCCTTTTCACTGCATGAATCTAAAGGACACCCATATAAGCACTTATTCCTTTGAAATGATGTTGCACTGAATGTGGAAAATTGTGTTGCTCTGGGGATTGGCCCACAAAGGCTATTAGATGAAACATCCATAACAGCCAAACTATATAGTTTAGAGAGCTCTTCAGGAATCGATCCATTCAAATTATTCTTGCTCAAGTCTAACTGCTCCAAAGTAGATATGTTACCAAGAGATGCAGGGATTGGCCCTTCCAACTGGTTGCCAGATAAATTTAGCAATCGCATGTCTCTCAAAGTTCCTATGCTTGTAGGTATTTGTCCTACAAGATTATTGTTGGACAAATCAAGTATTGTGTTTGTAGATAAGAGGTATGGCAGAGTATACTCACATCCTTTCATGTGAATTGTGATTTCTTCTTCAAAGGGAGGATAGTATGAAGAATTTACAAATCCTTGAAGTCTTTCAAAATATAATGGCATTCTTCCACTAAATTTATTATTGGATAAATCCAATATATACAAAGAGGTGAAATTTGTTACCCATTCAGGGATGCCACCATGAAATTTATTATAGCCAAAGTTTAAAATTGACAAAAATGAGAAAGATTTCAAATAGTGAGGAAGTTGTCCTGTCAAATTGTTTTTCCTTAAATCTAAATACTCAATTCTAGTACAATTAGCCAAAAACATTGGCAAAGTCCCATAAAGTTTATTAGTGTGAACAGAGAAAAAAGATAAAAAGATACAACTGGGATTAAGTTCAGGGATGGATCCTTCTAAATTATTCTTTGATAAGTCTAAAACAGAGAGGGAATCCAAAATAATATTATTGGGGCCAGAAATACTATTATTATATAGATTTAGTACATCTAAATCCTTTATGTGACTTATACTAAGCGGGAGAGATCCAGTGAAATTGTTATTTGATAAATCAAGATATTGAAGATAGCTTAATTGACCTATGTTACGCGGGAGAGATCCAATTAACTGGTTGTTTGATAAGTCGAGAGTTATCAATTCCGTATTGGTACTAATATTGGGGGGATTAATGCTACCTCTAAGGTTGTTAGCGCGTAGGGACAACTGACGTAGGTGAGTACAATTGAATAGGGTGGGAGGGATGTGGCCAGTGAGAGAGTTGTTGGATAAATCAATAAATAATATGCTTTTCATCAAACCCATAACGGAAGGGATTGGACCACTCAATTTGTTTCCGCTACCGATCAAGTCAGAGAGTGAAGTGCAGTTGACCAGAGAAGTTGGGATGCTTCCACTTATACTATTGTCCTCGAACCAGAGATATTTCAAGCTGGCCAGGCGACTGAATTCTGATGGTATTGGACCACTCAAATTGTTGCGGCTAACATCCAAATTTGTAAGTGAAGTGCAGTTGGCGAGAGAAGTTGGGATGCTTCCACTTAGAGCATTGTTGCGGCTAACATCCAAATTTGTAAGTGAAGTGCAGTTGGCAAGAGAAGTTGGGATGCTTCCACTCAGAGCATTCTGGGACAGAGAGAGAGATTCCAAGTGGACCAGACGACCGAATTCTGCTGGGATAGAACCCCTCAACTGGTTGGCTCTAAGATCCAACGTTTGCAGCAAAGCGCAGTTGCTGATAGAAGTCGGTATACTCCCTGTCAAAGCATTACCGGAGAGGTCAAGTATTCGTAGCGCTTTCAGCTGCCCAAACTCTGCTGGAATTCTCCCACTCAAAGCATTATCGGAAAGATCTAAATGCCGCAAAAGAGAGAGGTTCCCAATATAAGGGGAGAGCGTACCATTCAACCCGCGGTCAGAGAGAGAAATTGAAACCACTCGATTCGTGTTTGGGCTGCACGAAATTCCGTTCCACAGGCAGACGTTATGTGAGTTATTGGCCGTCCAGTTGGAGAGCGATCCAAGTGGATCTGATATGATACCCTTCCGGAAGCTCAGAAGTGCCTCCACATCCCTTTTATCATGATACCCGGCTATGGAGGATAGGAAGAGAGAGGGTTTCCCCATCATACTCCGTCCATTAAAAGGAAAACGTTGAACGGAAGTGAATCCACCCGTCTGTTGAGAATGAGTAGGCATTGCTACACCCATCATCACAAGCATCATCATGAGGAGAAGAAGAAGAAGATCCATTTCTCACTCTATCACTCCAACTTCCTTCAGGTTAGGCTGTGTATTTCTCACTCTACCACTCCAACTGCCTTCAAATGCTGTGAGTTTTTGTTGTAATTGCCCCGTCTATTTATAATCGTAGCAGCACTCGTGAACAACAACCAAGTGATTTGAATTGGAAATCTTTCTAAAAGATAATGGAAATTTTGTATAAAAAATGAAGAATGGCAGTGTCAGAGTAGCGAATCATAAGTGATTACAATTTCAAAAGGTTTGGTAAGTCTACCCGACCAAACAAGAAAACAAATATTATATATATATATATATGATTTAAGAGACTGTGTCTAAGTCTATGCTCTGAGGAGGCATGTGAGAGTTTGTTTTAAGTTAGTTTAGGTGGGGGCATTTTGATTCCTAGGTTTCGGGTTCAAATCATTTTTTAAGTAAATAATATATGTAATAGGTAATATCTTACCCAACCTAAAAAACCGGTTTGTTCTTAGTTAAGTTTAAATACATAGGCATGTAGCTTAGTGATAGATATAGTAAAGAAAGTATGTGCAACTGCAGGTCAAAAGTTTAGTGCAAGTGTCAACCAAAATAAAATTTGTGGATACAAAGATCATGAGTTTTAACCATATGCATAACTAAAAGGTATAAGGTACAGAGAAATCAAAGTGCATTTCGTGATGAAGCATGCATTTCAGGTGGATAGACAACTTGACCGAGAAACACAAGTGGAAATTTAATAACCTAACCAGTGTGCATCATCGATGGTCTTCTGTGATTTGCTTCAGATATAAACCAACAAAATGTAAAATGTGAAATTTTGTATATAAATGAATTCTAGGAAAAGTGAGAATGGCGGTGTCTTGACCTGACTGGGAGCAACCGCGTAAAGAAAGTGGCCTTCACGACTTGACCCGAGAAAAGAGGAAACGTTGAACTAGACAATCTTTGGGAACTTCACCGAAATTTGGTTATATCCCAAAAAAAAAAAACGTTGAAGCAGAAAATCTTTCGGGATTTCTCCGAAATTTGGTTAGATTTAAAAACCAATCCCCCCGAGAAAAGAGGAAACGTTGAACGAGACAATCTTTGGGAACTTCACCGAAATTTGGTTACATTTAATCCCCACTCTCCCGGATAAAACGTTGAACCTCACGACTTGACCCGAGAAAAGAGGAAACGTTGAACGACACAATCTTTGGGAACCTCACCGAAATTTGGTTAGAAATTCAATCCCCACTCTTAAACCTGGCATTCGATTTCGATTGTACTGTTTTCATATTTTGGGGTTTTATATCTTTTTCAAAGTTTTCGTATGTAATTTTTATTTTTTAAATACAGTATAAACAGGAAAATCCGGATATTATTGAAATGTTGTTTAGTTCGGAGAAATTCAATTCCCATTTTTACGGCAAAAACCGTAAAAGCAGTAAAATCTGGGGATATTTTTAATATTTTAATTGTATTATTTTCTTTGTTATTAGATAAAATGTTTTGAAATTTTGGGGTTTGAAATCTTCTAAAGTTTTGGTATGTATTTTTAATTTTAATAACTAAAGAGTATTTGTATTGTATATGATTTGCAACAAATATATCTGATATTATAAAATTAATTTATTAAAAAACTTTAAGTTTAATTTTTTCGAATAGAAATATATGATTTTTTTTAGGAAGATATAACTGAGTAACAAAAAGAGGTGTTTTGTATGTGAATATCTTACAAACTTGCTTCACCAAAATACAAATTTTACAATATTTTACCTTACTAATTGATTTTTTTAGTAAGAAAAAAGCATGATGATATATTAATAGATAAACTATATGACAGTAAAGTCAACCTTCTACAGATTGATTATGATCATCCCAAATCACTTGATAAAGAGGATATGGTGTGTTCTGATCACCACCCGAAGCCCAAGATAAAAAAAATATCAATACAGTTAAGAGACATTTTCAACATATCTTATACATCTAAAGAAGCTATATCATCAAAACATGTATAGTCATGATTGTATGCAACATTCTCTCAATGTGCAGCAGGAAATAGATTATAGACATATATACCAAAATTACAAAAAAGAGTGTGAACAAGAAGATAGTCTTTTAACACGGAAATGGAAAGTCGCCCATGTCAAAAATGTATTTTTCCCAACTGATCTCCAAATACCATATGCCAATCGTTCCCAGTAAGCCTTTCTTGGATAATCTGTCTGCTTCCTTGTTCAGATTCCTTCCAATACGTTGCATTGTGGAGCAGCTGTGTAGTTGCCATAGAAATTTGATCCCTTCCGGCGATCCCTGAAGCATGGGGTTATTGATGGATGCCCTTGTTGGGTTGTGTTATATTCTTTCCACATAGTTAACAGGGGGTTTGAGGGGTACCCGTAACCCCACTTTATGGGGTCCGAGGCAGCGCCCCAGAAAATTTTGGTTTTGGACCCTATGTTAGGTTGGGCGGACCCACCTATGGTTTTGTGCATGATTTTCGCACATGTTTTTTGCACGCGATGGTTTTCGGTCCATGGTTTTGGACGCGATGGTTTTTCAGTCCATGTTATTGGATGCTTCGACATGTATAAATATGTATTGTAACATTGAAAGGAATATAATGA
>APFE031385307.1:0-42252 GCA_000404065.3 Pinus taeda
ATAATATTAAACCCAAGGAATCAATATTATAAACTCAAAGTATATAAACCCTAAGATAAATATTATAAACCCTAAAACAATCATGGATGACCATGGTTGATTTTCATATTGACACATTCTTTGTCACAATGCGACATTCGACCATGCTTAACCATAGTTGACCATGATTGATTTTCATATGGAGACAATCTTTGTAACAATGTGATGTTGGACCGTGGTTGATTTTCGTATTGAGAACTTCTTTGTCACAATGTAACGTTGGACCATAGTTGAACATGATTACAAACCCAATGGATTTATATTGAACCCAAAGATCAATGTTATAAACTCTATGAATAATATTATACCCTAGGAATATGAAATCTTAGATTAATAAACCCAAGGGATTGATATTATAAACCCAAGGGATAAATATTATAAACCCAAGATATATAAACCCTAAGATAAATATTATAAACCCTAAAATAAACATGGTTGACCATGTTTCACCATGGTTGATTTTCACATTGAGACAACTTTGTCAAAATGTGACATTTGACCATGGTTGAGCAAGATTGATTTTCATATCGAGACAATCTTTGTCACATTGCGATGTTGGACCATGGTTGATTTTCATATTGAGAAAATCTTTGTCACAATGTGACTTTGGACAATGGCTGGCCATGATTATAAACCCACATTAGAGGAAATTTCAACCTAAAAGTACCCATGAAATTTTCACATAATTTCCATGTCATAATATGTAAACCAATCAAAATCTTTTAAATTTAAAAAGAGGTACATGTAAATATTTTGGAGAGAAAAGAAGAAAAACTACTTTTTTTAATTGTATTTTTGGCTTATCTCTCTATAGGTTTACTCAAATTTCATGTGTAGACACTCATTGGATGGGGAATTTAATTTTTCATCCAATGAATACCCATTATGCATACTTTTGAGAAGACACACATTGATAAAAATTGAAAATAAATTTTAAAAACATGTTAAAACAATTTTTTTTAATGTATCTTCAATTTTTATCAATGTGTGTCTTCTCAATCCCCGATTGGGGTGTGACTCAGAGTACATATTACCCGCGAGCTCATTATGGTTATGGCATTGGGAATCACACCCACCCCACCTCACATGGTCAAGGCAGGTGGTGACGAGGTCGAGTGCATGTAGGCATTTAAGACATATACCGAAGGTGGTTGAGGCCTTCATTGCAACCTGTGGTTAACCGTTTTGGCAAACAATTGTGATCATGCCCGAAGTCTACTCCATGGGAAATTAAAGGAGGCAGGGCGCACTACCGAAAATATCTCAGCACAGAGGGGAGCCCATCTCCTCTTCTCTCAGTCCGTTAGGTATGTTTTATGTCTCTTTCTATCCTACCACATGTATTGGCTTACTAGTGTTTGGAAAATACGGGTGCATGGCCTTGCTTTGTTGGATTATCAACGTATGAGTTGCCTTTGGTACCTGCATGCAACTTTATGCATTTGTAATGAGGTTTGGTTGCGGGATTGCACCTACGTGTCGATGTTGTATGAAATTTGCTTGTCAAAGATGGGTCTATATCATTTCCTGGTCTTTGTGGATTGGACTTGGGGTAACGGTTTTGGGACTGCAGCAAAGGTTCTCATTTGCTATGCGTCTGGGTATAGTATTTACACATGTTATTAGGTTGGGAAGGGTCCTATTAGTTGGTTGCTAAAGAAATTAGTTGTCTGGTGACAACATAACACTGCCATGGGTGCTTGGAATGAGAAGAGTCATGTTGGGTCCTAGGTCAAAGGTCTTTCACAAGTGAGTCCAAGGGTTGGCCTGTGGGAGCTCTTCCATGTCTTTAATCTCTATCAAATTATCGGTTGTTATGGAGGGCGGGTTTTGGTCATGCATTTAGTCTCTATCTTGGGGTTGACCCTCAATTTCTATGGTCACAAGTAGATTCAAGGTGTTCTCTCTCATAAAATTCTAATGTTATTATGGTGTTTTGTTTCTTCTCTGACGAGGGTTTCAGATAGTAAGACCACCTGGAAGTGGTTCTCCTGTTAGAACGATCTGTCTTTTAATATTACAGTTACACAGCCCTTTGTTTATTAGGTTCATTGGTTTTGTAAGGGAATGACTCACTCGTCGACAACATCTAGTCATGGCTCTGCCTTTCAGGGCCGAGACAAACGAAACAGAGGGGCTACTTAATTGGAACAACCTAGCACCTCGAGGGGGTGGAAAATAGGACAAAATCCCATCAATAGTATTATCAATGACACAGCCTCTATGTATCATGAGGGTACTGCGAAGGAAATTTGCAATCTCATTGAAGAATGGGAAGTAGAATTAAATAAACAAGCTAGCGACATGGAAATTGATGTCGAAGAAGCACGAGAAATGGTATCGGATCCCAGGCACACCCGCAGCAGAGAGACTAAGTACAAACAAACTTTATTTTTATATTGGTCGACGAAGAGCCTTCTGGGTGAGGCACTGGAGTAGGTTGTGATAAACATGGAAATGATAATCCAAATTTTCTCGGACTACCGCAAGGAGTTCCAAAAACTCCACTTCCAATTGCAGAAGCATGATGGTCACCTTAAGAGAATTGAAGACCATATCCCATGCATCTGTACTCTGAAAGAACTCCCTAGCTCAAATGTGATGGATCCGGCTCTGATCGAGTCAGTTTCAGTTGAGGGTGCTGATTAGTTTTCTTGCTTACCTCTCTCTGTTCTTTTGAATAGCAGTGTGTGGCTAGCTTTTACATTTTGATATGTTGTAATTATTGTTGAAGGCATTGTAGTTTTTAGATACATTCTAGACTTGTAGGCATATCTAGCCTGGTGTGACAGACTCTTTATTTTTTTCTATTGGCTGGCCTATAATGTTGTTAGGTGGTATATTAACTTGACTTGGTTTCCCTATGGCCAAGTTACATCCACTTAACTAACTATTATTTTGTTGTAATTTTCTTTTAAAGTAATGAAAAGGAAGACACTACCAAGCTTACAAAAGAAAAAATGTGTGTCTTCTCAAAAGTATGCATAATGGGTACTCATTGGATGCGGAGTTAAATTCTCCATCCAACGAGTGCCTACACTTGAAATTTGAGTAAACCTATAAGGAGATAAGCCAAAAATATAATTAAAAAAGTAGTTTTATTTTTTTCCCTCCAAAATTCATAACTCTTTTTAAATTATTTTAACTATTATTTTGTTATTTTTCCTTAAGAAGCCACTTTTAGGTTGAAATTTCCTCTAATGAGGGAATAATATTAAACCCAAGGGATTAATATTAAAAGCACAAGGCATATAAACCCTAAGATAAACATTATAAACCCTAAAATAAACATGGTTGATCATGGTTGACCATGGTTCATTTTAATATTGAGACAATTTTTGTCCTAAAGTGACATTGGACTATGGTTGATCATGGTTGAGAATGATTGATTTCATATCGAGACAATCTTTGTCAGATTGCGACGTTGGACCATGGTTGATTTTCATATTGAGAAAATCTTTGTCATAATGTGACATTGGACCATGTTTGACCATGCTTGACCATTGTTATAAACCAAAGGAATCTATATTAAACCTAAGGATTTATATTATAAACCCTATGAATAATATTACACCCTATGAAAATGAACCCTTAGATTAATAAACCCAACGAATTCATATTATAAACCGAATGGAATACTAAACCCAAGGGATTAATATTATAAACACTAGGTATATAAACTCGAAGGTAAATATTATGAACCCTAAAATAAACATGGTTGACCATGTTTTACCATTGTTGATTTTCATATTGAGAAAATCTTTGTCACAATGCGAAATTTGACCATGGTTGAACATGGTTGAGCGTGGTTGATTTCATATTGAGGCAATTTTTGTCACAATGTGACATTGGACCATGGTTGCATATGGTTGACCATGATTATAAACCCAAGGGATTTATAAATACTATAATGCTTACGGCTAATATTATACCCTAGGAATGTGGACCCTTAGATTAATAAATCCAAGGGATTGCTATTATAAACCTAAGGGATTAATTCTAAAACCCCAGGGTATTATAAACCCAATGGATTAATATTATAAACCCAAAGTATATAAACCCTAAGATAAATATTATAAAACCTTAAATAAACATGGTTTACCATGGTTGATCATGGCTCATTTTCATATTGAGACAATCTTTTCCATAATTAGAGAACTTTTGAGGTCTAAAATGGGCCTCCTAAGAAAAATGTACAACCAAAATAAACTTTATAAGAACCAATAAAATTCAAGATGATGATGTCAACCATGGGGGATGGTTCACCATTTTTGGGGTAAAAAAGTAAAAAGACTAAAAATATAATAAAATAATAAAACTACTTGTTCAACTTGTATTTTCAACTTATCTCCCTAAGGTTTTACTCAAATTTTGAGCAAGAGTACTTGTTGGATGCAAAATTTAATTCCTTATCCAAGGCATATCTATGTTGCATACTTTCGATGGACCCTGCTACATGAAAAATGAGAAAGACATGAAAAATGTGATTGCAATCACATGTTTCATGTAGTAGGGTCCATCGAAAGTATGCAACATAGGTATTCCTTGGATGAAGAATCAAATTTTGCATCCAATGAGTGTTCCCACTTGAAATTTGAGTAAACCCATAGGGAGATAAGTTGAAAATATGAGTTGAAAAAGTAGTTTTTCTTTTTTCCCTCTAAAATTTGATGATGTAATCTAATCTTATTTTATTATTCCCACTATTATTTTATAATTTCCTTAGGAGGCCCATTTTATACCTCAAAATTCCCCTAATGAATGCAACGTTGGTCCATGGTTTACCATAGTTGAGCATAATTGATTTTCATATCGACATAATCTTTGTCACAATGTGACGTTTGACCATGGCTGATTTCCATAATAAGAAAATATTTGTCACAGTGTGACGTTGGAGCATGGCTGACCATGGTTGATCATGATTATAAACACAAGGGATTTATATTATAAACACAATGAATATGAACCCTTAGATTTTAAACCTCAGGGTTTTATATTACACCCAAGGATTTATATTATAAACCCTATGAATAATATTACACTCTAGGAATATGAACCCTTAGATTAGTAAACCCAACAGATTGATATTATAAAACCAAGGGACAATGCTTGACCATGGTCAACCATGAGTATAAAGCCAAGGGATTTATACTAAACCATGGGACTAACATTATGAATCTTAAGAATAATATTATATCCTAGGAATATGAACCCTTATATTAATAAACACAAGGGATTGATATGAAAACCAATCATGGTGCACGATAGTCAACTATGGTCTAACGTCGCAATGTAATGAAGATTGTCTCAATATGAAAATCAACCATGGTCAACCATGATTATTTTTGGGTTTATAATATTTATCTTAGGGTTTATATATCTTAGGTTTAAAATATTAATCCCTTGGGTTTAATATTATTCCCTTGGCTTTATAATCCCTTAGGTTTTTAGTATTAATCCCTTGGGTATATTATTCCGTTGGGTTTATTAATCTAAGGGTTCATATTCATAGGGTATAATATTAATCATATGATTTATAATTGTTGTTGGAGACTTCTATAGTTGAGATTTAAAGAGTGAAATTTCGGAAATGAATCCACATGTGCCATTTTTAAAGTCTACGTTTCGAGCCACCAACTAGACTCATCATCAAGACATGTATGTCGAGAAAAGAAGAACATAATAATGAGGGTATAAATAAGATAAAAAAGGAAAAGAAGATGAAACGAGAGTCAACTTATTTTAAATAATAAAATAAGGAATAATAAACAAAAGGGTTAAAAAGATAATGAAAATAATAATATAAAAACATTGAAAGAAAAATCATAAATCAATAAAAAATCTATAAAACCACGAAAATAAAAAAATATAAACAAATATAAAATAAAAATTAATAAAAATAAAAATAAAATAATAAGAATAAAAAACAACAAAACAACAAAGGACAATAAACCAAAATTAATGAAAAATAAAAGGGCTAAAAATAAACTAAATATAATATAGGAAAAATAAAATACTACTATTGATTAAAATAAAATAAAACAAAAATCAAGTTATAAAATAAAGAAAATGAAAGGATAGTAGAAGAAAAAAATTAAAATAAAACAAACCAATAAAATAATTTAAATTTTTATAAAACAATAGGACAAAGTAAGAAGGATGAAAATAAAATAATATAAAATCAATAAAGGATAATTATGAATCATAGTAAGGAAGCATAATACACAAAGTAGAGGGAGAGGGGTGGGGGCAAGGAAGAGAATACAAACAAGAGGAGAGAAAGAAGAGGGAGTAAGGAAAGGGTAAAAATAAAGTAAAAGTATCGTAAGGGGAAGGAAGAGAAAAAAGAAGAGGGGAGGGGAAGGGGAAGGAGGTGTATGGAAAGCAAGAGGGAGAGTTTCAGGAGGAGAGAAGAAGAAGTATCAGGAGAAGAGAAGAATAAGCTAAATGATTAATATTAATGGAATACAACCCAATTATTTATAATATTAATCCTTGGGTTTAATATAAATCCTTTTGGTTTAATTAATTGGCAATAATATAAACCCTAAGATAAATATTACAAACCCTAAAATAAACATTGTTGACCATGGTTTACCATGGTTAATTTTCATATTGAGACAATATTTGTCACAATGCGACATTGGACCAAGGATGACCATGGTTGATTTGTTGAGCATTATATAATCAAGCGCTCTCTGTGTGTTTCGCGACATGGCCTAACCGCCTCTCGTGGATATGTTAACTATGGTGATGCATCTATTTACTAACATTTGTGAATTTTGGTGTAACGAGTGATTCCAACAAGTGGTATTAGAGCCAAAGGTCTCGAGTTTGAATCACACCTAGCTCATGCTAGGGGGAAATTTTTAGGAATTGGATAATATAGTGGTCCCTATATGTTTCACAACATGGCTTAACCGCATCTCGTGGATCCATTAAATTTGGCGATGCATCTGCTTACTAACACTTGCGGGTTCTGGTGTAACATGATTTTTATATTGAGACAATCTTTAACATAATGTGACATTGGACCATGGTTGAAAATGGTTGAAAATGGTTGACCATGGTTGATTTTCATATTGAAAAAATCTTTGTCACAATGTGACATTGGACTATGGTTGACAATGTGGTGGTTGACTATGGCTGACTTTGGATTATAATTTATAATATTATAAACCCAAGGTAATAATAAACCCAAGGGACCATGCTTTAACATGGTCGATCATGAGTATAAACCAAGGAATTTATATTAAACCTTTAGATTAATATTATAAAACTTATGACTAATATTATGCCCTAGGAATATGAACCCTTTTATTGATAAACCCAGGGGATTGATATGCAGAGGAGCACCTTCACCATCCACCCAATCCCTAAAAGCCCGTGGAAGTGAAATGAGGAACTTAAAGTTCACACCCCACCATTGAGAGTGAAGTGTACATTTATAAAATTGGCGAGATGCCCAATCAATTCCATTTATACATCTGCACATCTTTCCTTTTGGCGATTTTCTAAATGAATTCCATTTAAATACATTTACAATTTACATTTAAATCCATTATACGTCTTGCCATCATCCGGACTCGATGTCATTTTGAACAGTGTTTACACGTTGCTTTCATAGTTGGCAATTAAAAGAATCCTCAGACAGTACAGGTGAAATGTTTTCATTGACAGCGATGAAACGCAACCTCAAATAGTGACTAATGAAGGTCTAAACCACATAAATTGAAGCTGAAGGTATTATATGTCGAAATCTTCCACGCTTGATGTCAGGGCACGGGTAGTTGGTCCATCTCAGCCTACAGCCTTTTCCACATCTGGATAGGATAAATCTGCAGCACTCCCAACGCACTAAAAAATCTTCAGTCAGTTCGTCTGTACCACCTACAAAACTCCACCATCCCATGTATTTAGAGAAGTCGAAGATAAATGATGATAAATCACAATACAAGAGAATACCTGCAAGCTTTGGAACGGTGGACCACTTGCCATTTACTACGCATTTTATTTATATGGTTAAACTAATTAAATATTAAAATTATTATCTTATCCAAAATCCCTTAGACTCCACCCCTCGAACTTTTTGGCAAGGCAAGTTCAATGTCGCACACAATAAAATATGAAAATACTAAATAATTAAACATGCATAAAAATTAAAATAATAATAACAATAGTACCCAAACTCTCCTCCATAACAAGAGTATTCAATACCCAACTCTCCTCCATAACACTTGAGATCAACCTCAACACCAAAATTGCTTATTCACTGTCGTTCATGACAAAGCCTTTAAGAGAATTGATATGGATAAGCTCCTATACACTTCGCACGGAACACTCATCAAGAAACGCTCCCTGTTTATGTAATCTGACGAAAATATGGAATATATTTCTCACATTGCTGGGTTTATCCCTAGATTTAGTCTCATTGGATTTAAAATTTTGAAAGTTTAACCACCTCAGTGCTATGTAATAGCATATTAGTTCAAAGTTGTGTTAAAGTTTTACGACACATCTTAGCTTAGGGTCAGAACAGTTGTCAGTCTCGAACAATGTCACAAGAGCGACATTAGTATTTCATTAACTCAATGTTACGACAAGTAAGATTTTACCCTTACATATGTCCTGCAGAAGATCTGACGATCAAGGTTAATAGAGCCTAAATCTAGGGTAACCACCTCAGGGTTTACCTCCCGTCATTGGTCATTTGACAGTTCTGCCGCAAGAGAGAGCTCTGCCACAAGCAGACTCAAAATTTATTCCTCAGGTAACCATGCACAACATCGTTCCTTAATTCATTTGTATTCCATTTTTCTATATTTTTCATTAAGGCTTCCTCACAGGGTTTCCGTTTGTCCCTCTCCCTCCCTATAGAGCAATGAGGGTTCAATCGAGGATGTTGCCAAACCTTTTCTTTACCTGGCAAGACCAGTGATATCAAGTAAAGTCATTTTGTTACCCTTGTAGATGGTTCAGTTCATGTGTTATCCACCAATTGTTCCGTTCTTTGCTAATTCAATACAAGGTTGTCGTTCTTATCAGAGGGGTTGGGCGCGAATTGTTGTTGTAAGGATAGTAAGGATATCGTGAACCACGTCTCATGAGAGGGGGAGGGCACTCGTTTGAGCAACAACTGGTGGTTGTGGTAATGGCGGAGGGCGCGATGCAACCACCACTGGGGTACATGGATTCTTGCACGTTTCACAGGACCCACACATGACCAAGGGCTGAGGAGAAGAGATAACGTAGATAACTTGTCCATTGTTCACACATGCATGATTCGCTAGTAGTGAAACAACCAACATTGTTAATACCCCATCATTCCAGGTGAAGCCATTTTGTTACCCCTGTAGATGGTTCATTTCATGTGTTATCAACGAATCCTTTCGTTCTTTGCTAATTCAATACAAGGTTGTCTTTCTTATTAGGGTTTGGTTATGTGACGAGGAAGAAAATAGATGATACAAGTGACATGTGGTAGCACGAAAGTGTCCTCATGGGTCTTCAAACAAATCGAAGATGCCTATAGATCACCCTCAAGGGCAAGGATGATGGTGTAGGTGATGTCACATCATCGTGCAAGTTTTGGATCATTTTCCAAGTGTATGGTGTAGATATGAGGCAAGATCGACATGATGGATCACGCGCATCCTCTTCATCCAATAAGAGAACTGTGAATAATCTATGAATGGTTGTGGGGATCCATGGAGTGCAATCTTCTGTTGTTGAGAACAATGGCTCTAAAAGCTTACCCTACATGTAACAATGTGGCCCTCTGGAGGATTAGGACATTGTATAGGAAGACCAAACCTAAAGTGGAAACCAAATACAATCCTGCATAAGATCCAATGTGTCCCCTAGCCTTCCAATACAAAAATTCATTAGAGAAATCGAGTAAATGACCTTACCTAATCATGGACCACATGTGGGATTTCATAATGGCCTCCCCTTCCATAATGGGCTTCGGTATGTGCCAATGTCTCCTAAACTCCAAATGGAGTTAACTAATAATATTATCTAAAGGGGATAATATAGTCAAGGTACATCCTTTCAGATGTGGTGGCATGTGACAGATAGGTGAATGGAGTAGGGAGTGAGAAAAGGAAGCCCTGGGTCACATGTTGGGGTATAAGGGTAGCTAATAAGAGGGAATGCCACACTTGTGTTTATAATATGTAGGAGGGAGAAATCATAGTACATGAGGTGCCCTAACCGTGATTTTTCCAACCTTCTTTATATGTCTTTTGCATTTTCATGATATTCTTTTATTAATTGCTTAGGGCTCAAGGGGTTAAAGCATGATGCATAAGATATAGCAGTGAATTTTTCCCTTTAAGGTGGGGAGGGTCATCGCCCACCAAGGGTTGGGACAATCATGGCTTCTTATATGATGAAGATTGTTGATAGAACCTATAGGAATGAAGGTGATGACCATGATGATAGGGTAGAGCTCATGTATTGGCTTTTTCCCACGTGCTAAATATCTTTGTCCCAACCATCTTTTGCATTTTGTGGTACATTTTCCTATTGAATGTGGCCATATATTCTTTTATCTTTCTTTTATTTGCATCAACCTATAGGCTTCATTCTAGGCCATGACCCAAGGTGTGGGCAAGGGGAAGGGGCATGTTAATCCTATGTGGACCCAATGGATGAATGTGGACCTAGGCGGGAGAAATGATGAATGGGGTAAAAATGAATGGGAAGAGGGTAATATAAGTAGATAAGGGAGTAGGACCACGCAACTAAAATTAGGGTTTCCTGTGAAATACCATTCCTAGAACCAAATGGTCAGTAAAAGAGATCCCATGGGACTAGAATCCAAGGTTAATTCCTAATAGGGGTCCAGGGGACAAAAGCATAGATCTAGTCCATTATTTATGTTGAATCCCCCTATTAATCCATGCCCATAAGTTTCTATGATAAATAAGCTACAATACTTAATTTCCAAATGATAAGGCATACCTTTAGATTCGGTAGGCCCACCATCAAGCACACGATCATGGCAGATGGGCAAGGGACCAAATGGATGGCTTAGTTGCAGAGAAAATGGCACAATGAGCTAGTTGGTGGCTACAAGGGGTCGCTAGTTGCCGACTGAGGACCATCTTGGAGACAAAAATTATCATGGGGATATTACCCACAATATGGTGGGTAACATCTGGGTCAAACTCGGATGTGATCTCTCGAGGAAGTGAGTGAAGCTTCTTGAACGGGAGGTCACGAGAACTCTAGAAATCTCTTGGTTACTGTAGATTTGTCATCTTCACATATACTAGATGGGAAAAAAACACAAGGCAACATGCTTTCACAACGTCTCATGATCTATGTTAGGCCATAAAATCAACATAAAATAAAATATGGAAATATGCATCTATCTACCATGAGAAAAATCATATGAAATTATTTCTTAGGCAAAAACCAACATGCAATGCATCCTACTTTTCCATGTATATAATACAATGTCAAGTGCTTGGTATAATCATAGACCCAATGCAACCAACATGTCAATCGATCAATACAAGAATGCATCCTTCGATGATTATTTTCGCAACGATCTTGACAACGGGAATAATAATATGAGGGGTTGTGAGGGAGGAAGGAGGGAAAACAAGATACCTGTATGCCACGGAAAGGGATCTTGGAAGAAGGAAAATACACAGGTCGAGAGGATTGGATTTGACCCTTCAACCAAGAGATGGAAATGTTAATAACCCATTATATGAATCTTTAATGGAGAACTATCTCGGGGTTATCATCCTTAGGGTAAGAAGGAGTGAAAGGCTTAGACACATTTACGATGATACTATTTTGGTCATTTGGAAAACAAGAAGTGGGTTGATCATCGTATTTCCGGAAAAACCATGATTCATGGTTCTTCATAGGGGAAATCATCTCTTCATCAAAAGTAGGGAAATGAACATCATCACAAACATATATCTCCAAGGTAGGAGAGGAATGCTCAAACAAAGAGAAAACCCCTTTATCAGTAGCATGGCCCAGGGAAGCATCCTCCTCAATTTCCTCTATATTAGAGTCATCATAAATTCCCACAATCTTGGAAGTCTCTTCTTTTATTGAATCATCTTGGAACATAGATAAAAGACCTTTCAAATCACTAGGAAGGGCTTCATGAGAACCAAAATTTTTATTCATAAGGGACAGTGCATTTTCTTCTTCCTCGATTTCATTCTCAAGCACTTGAGGAACCATGGGGTCCTCATTTCTATAATCATACATAATTCCCCAATAAAAAACCCCAAAGTCACTCATACATTCTCCGTCTATTTTCTATCATGATCTTCCTCAGAATCCTCACATTCTTCACTATATATTTGGTGTTAGCCAAAATGTCATTCATTCTCTTCTTTAGACAGGGAGGCTTTTTCCTCCTTCATTTGTTCCCAAAGAATGATCTCCAAGGTATTTACTAAATGATTTCGATCAAATGCCTCAAGAAGGTCATCGGTAGGACTCCCTTTATATATACTTTTTGTGTTATGAAGCCTTTCTAATTTCTCACAATAGTGGGGGAAAATCTCTTGGGAGTTATATGTGGCCATCAGTTTCCTGCAAGATTTTTCACATCCCGTCATCCATTCTTACAATGTCTGAGGGCTCTTAGGGTTGAGATCTTCTTCATCATATTTAGAGGACATGATTTCCAAGTAATGAGTCTCTCCTTTGGCACCATCATTGAAGTATGCATCAATAAGAGGTTCCTCCTCAAGCATAAAACCATATTCAATAGCTTCCTCCTCTTGAAGGGTCATATCTAACATTTTGGATATGTGTTCATGATACTGGAAACTCGACCCTTCATGCAACAAGAAGTTTGTAATCAACATTGGAAGAGAATGAATGCTTTTAGGTGGTGGGCTACAATATTGCGGCAATAATGTTGCAACTCCTGGGACTCCCTTCTTTACTTTTATCAACCCGGTAGTTCGTAAAAAACTTGGAAGCGACGGTGCTATATGCACAAGTACTAGCTCTTGTCGTAGGCTGTCACTTGATCAACTGGCACAAGTCTGCTAGGAGCTCAAGCCAACTTCTATGAGTTCTTAGAAGAAGCTTTTAACTCTGATGGATGAAAGCTAACTCAAAAGAGGCTAATCTACTTGTAGAAAGAAGATGAAAGCTAAAAGGAAATGCAAATCCTAGCAAACCCTAGTTTTGCTGACTAACCCTAATGGTGCAAGTAAAAGGACAAAAGCTACAGAAATGGATGCCATTGACTCTTGGAAAGGTAAAGTGCATGTGTCTAAGCTATCTCTGAAGTGGAATCTGAAAAAGGAACATCTTTTTGTATTTTTGAATCATATTTGTGGAATTATCTTGCATGTGTTCGACTGTTGTTGACTGTGCAGAGGTGAGGTGAGGAATGGAACTGGCGAGGCACTTGCAGGAGGTTGGGAAGGTGAGAATAGGGCCTAAGGGGTCCCTAGCACCCTTCCAAAGAGTTTCACAGTGTTCGGATATCAAGAAACCGCTTTCGTGACTTCTACAGGAAGTCTGCAGGGGTTCTACAGGATGTTCTATAACTTCTACATAATGTTCTGAAAGGGAATTCTGGAGGGTTGATGGAGGAATAAAGGTGAAGAAGTGGGTATGAAGGTGTGATAAGTGTGTGAGGAGGTCCAGGACTTGGTGGATGGAGCTGAGGAGTGATGAGGATGGTTGGATTTGTTCAAGGAGGGGTAGAGCAATGTTGCACAAAAATATGGAAATTAGGGCAAAGCGAGAGAATGTGGCAAATGTAAGGCAAGAATCCGAGTTGGAGGATGGAGTAGGCAGGATTGATGGAGTAAGGGTAGATAGAAAGGTATTACAGGTGCTCTGCAAGTTATTTCCCAAACTGAACAAACAAAGACTCAGAAAACCAAGGACCTAGCTACTTTAACCTAATCTTACATAATTATCAGCAAAGAAAATGAACAGAAGTTTATTAGCAACAAAATCATGTGAAATAGCTATGCAAACTAAGCAATAATGGATCTGAGCATTTAACCACAACTAGTATCAACTTCTGCAACTGAGAATCTAACACTAGTGATTGCATGATGAAGCAAAAACAATGTTTTTGGTGGCGGCAAGGACACCTTGGTCTCAGCTCATGGTCCCACGGAGGGAGAGGTGAGATCAAGGGTGCTTGATAGCCTTTTTCTGAAGATATTCTCTGTTATTAACCTATCAAATCAATCTGAACCTGAAAAGCCTTTTTAATCATCAACAATGACCTAGGTAACCAAGCAAGATTTTAATCTACTTAACAAAAATTATTTTACAAAGACATTAAAAACATATAACAATACACAAAGGAGGCCTTGGCACTTGGGTTGGGCCCAACCCCAAGAGCTACAGGCTCCTAAGAAAAAACTCAGAATTGATGCCAAATGAAACTGCTTTACATTACTCAAAAATAACCATGTCACAAAGAAATTTGTACAGTAGAAGCTACAAAGTGAGCTGAAAAAATAACAACACTATAGTGCAAAATACAACTGCTCAAAAAGTAACCTAAGAAGGCTGGAAGCCTTCCTTCTTATACACTACGAGGGTCTCCAATAGACCTCCTTAACTCAAGGGGCTCGGCTGCTCAAACTGCCAGTGATCAGTCACTTTACACAAAACTGCTCGGCTGCCCTTGGGAATCCTTTTCGGTGGCCTGCTGAACTCCGAGCTGAGGGTGGAGAATTCGAGGAAGGGTCCATTTAGTGCAAGAGACACCCTTCCTACAAATCCTCACCCTTGTTCCTTCATGCTTGGCTGTCATCTGACTCATAATTGCTTGGCCTTGGTCCAAAATTTGTACAAAAATCTGCAATAACCACGTGTTAGCCTTCTTGGTCAAGTGACTATTCTCATTCGTTCAATTAACATAAATATACTCAAAAAACATGCATAAACTATGAAAAATGGTGGATTGATGAAGAATAGTTAGGCAAAATGAGCCCAATAAGTTACCCAATTTCGGGGCTCATCATCACCGCCTTGCTAAATGGGTTGCTCATCCTCTAAGAAACTAATCCAGCTCATCATCCTTTATTGTCTTGACTGCCTCTCTCACATCCCAGGCCTCCGAGGTGATATCTTCTTCACGGTCATGAAATCCTGCTTTTCTTTCCACTTCCGCCCACTGCCTGTGTTCCTCCTCTTCTTTGACTCCTTCCAACAGGCCCAAAAGCAAGGGAGGACTGAAATTTAGGCCGATCCACTTGGGTTGCAGATTTTGCATTGACTCTTTATAGAGGGGTACTCTTGCCAAGGCCTCCATCATCCTTGTTTGGGAGTGGTACTCTCTTATTTTTAGGCTGTGGGACAGTGTGTTCCACCTCCGTGTGCAAGCATGAACGCAGTTTTCCCCCAACAGTCTTTCCATGTCCTCAAAATGGGCTATGGCTTGAGCTTGTCGTTCAATGTAATCTGGCAGGGCCTGAGAGTCATTGGCCAAGTGCTGGTGGGCGTATATTAATGTTGAGGGATCCTCCGGCTCTGCTCTGATCATTAGTGGTTCCCTTAGTTCCCTGTCCATAATATTTCGGACCTTTGCTGCCCTCTTTTCTTCATGATTTAGCCAAGAGGCCATGCCCATAAGTTGCACATCTCCTACCACAACGTTGGGGTCCCACAAATTCATGTTGGGAAGGGCCAAGTTGTGTAAGTAGAACTCTGATAATTTGGCCTTGTCCTCTGATGAGCTACTGTCACATAAAGCCATGAATTGATGGTAGTTTTGAAATGGAGTGGTGCCCCTTTGGGCCAAGGTGTTAATCTAGAACTGTAACCATTGATCCTTAAGGTATAAGGCATATGACTTGGCAGGTTGCCTACACTACATGGCCTCTAGTTCCCAACTGGCCATGCAGGCTATTTGGGCTTCCTTTTCTTGTACCTGTTGCCTTAGAGACTGTATCTCCTCTGCTGCCTCCGACTCCTTGTCCTGGAGCCGTTTTGTTAGTGCTTCAACTTCAACCTGCAGCTCATCTTTTCTCTGTTGTTCATCAGGGGTTTCTTCCTCTGTTGGGGGCTTTTCCTGCTGCCGTTGTTCTCCCAATATGTGGGGCCTGTCTTCCTTATAGTGTCCCTATAGCTGTAGCTGTTGTTTCAGCAGCTCGTTTGCTTCCTATAGTTTGACCCACTGTCTGCTTTCCACATGCCTTACCATAGCCAATTCCTTTCTTGCCTCCTTGAGTTGTTCTTCCAGGGGACCTATGTCTACCACACCCTTGGACTTGGCGATCTTCATCCAAGTGTGAGTCCTCACTCTCTCTTCTAGTGCAAAGAAAAGTGGCACCACGAATTTCTGGGGAATTATCTTTCCGACCTCTAACAGGTTATAGTAGGAACCCAAGCTAGGCTGAGGGCTTGGTTCCAAAATTTTCTCATCCTTTTCTTCTTCCTGTGATGATGTATCTGCCTTTTCCTCTAATTCCTCGGGCTCCTTTAGCTTAGCCAGAGTTTCCTGTAGAACCGTCTCAGCTTCCTGTAGAGATATCTTTGCGTCCATAATTTTAATCCTTTCTCTCCAGGTGGACGTTTTCGGGCTTCCTCGTTCACAGGTGATGGATATCTTTGGGGGAGACTCCTCCTTTTGTTTAGATGTGGGGTCCTCAATGATAATTGGCTCTTTTGATTGTGGTTGGGGTCTACCCACTTTTATCTGTGTGCTCCGTCTTGATTTAAAGTACATGGATGTCTCCCTTCTTCGCTTCCCTTTTTGTTTTGGAGATGTGCTTAAGGCAGCAAGCACAACTGCTGCCTCCCTGGCCAATATCTCGGGTGATTTATCACCTTGCTGCTCTTGTTCCCTGCTTCCTGTAGAAATCCTGGTGTCAACTGTTTCTGTCTGTTTGGCTGGGGGTGTCTTTTCCTTTTGTTTCTGTGTGGTTGCTTTTGCTATGACACTCTTTAGTTGGATTTTTCAGCCCTCTCTGCTCTACCCTGCAATCGTTTTTCCCTGGGTGTTTGTGTCGTTGTTCCTCCCACTGTTTTGGGCTCAGAAATTTGGCCCTTTCCCCATTTCTCTTTCTGTCCTTTTTGTGTTTGTTTGTCCCGTGTTTCTTTACCACTGGCTTTCTCTCCTGCTTCAGTGTGTTCCCCTTCTTCACTACTGGATGAGGTGAGCTCGTCAGCCAAAATTCTAATATCGTCATCTATGGACATGTTTCGGAAAGTTTCCCAAGAGAGGGGAACAGTGTAGGTGTGGAGGGAATCTTCCACTAAAAGTTTGATGAGCCCATGATGGGCTAACTAATCCAATGTCCCTTCATTCAATTTTGTGCCACATTCAATTAATGATTGCAGAAGAAAATAGGGGATGCTCAACTTCTTTTCTGGAGGTAAATACATTCCATGTCTTAGTTCACTCAGCAACCTGAAATGATAGCGTAGACAATACTGAACCTCCCTTCACAGGCAATGTATTTCATGATTTGGAAACTGACTTCGCTCCAGAGAGGAGGTAAGCTAGTTCACCGGACCCCATTCTTGTCTTCTATAGGATGTTCCTTAGGCAGAAAGAATGATTTCTTGGCTGTTTGGCCCAATGACCTCTCTTCTTTGCTCCAAGGGAGCCCCAATGGTAGACCTGTAACACGACTAATGAGCTCAGGGGTGAGTTATAGGTTCAACCCCCCGAAATTCATTGTGGCATGTGTCTTTGATTCAGGTTGCAGGGACATTAAAAATTCCTCCGTTATCTCATCGTCATGACCCTGAATTTTGTCACAAAAAGACATCCAATTGGCACGGGTGAAGAGGTTCACCACCTCAGGATGCTCGTGCAGCTTACTTGGATCCGAGGGTTCTTTCCCGATAAACCCCCCTGGCATGGTGAGAGTGCTCTGTTTTATGCTCTGATAAAAAAAGGGAATGTTGTTTATGGATTCCTCCCCTGAACTTGGAGAAGGGATTTCAACTATCAATTAGCACCAATTCCTTGGTTCTAAGGCTGTTGCTACCCAGAACTCGGTTGTCCATTTGTGAAAGGAGAAGCTGGGTTTCCACAGATAGAGTACAAAGCTCAATTTTTATTCCCAGCATACATACAAACATGCAAACTCAAATTCTTCATACACAGGCTAGCCCTCACAGTTGCGTATCTTTCCTACCGGAGAATTTTTTAACAGGAACCATGGAGGAGAATTTTGACGCAGAACTGACTCAGAAATTTCGTGCAACACACAGGCAAGCTGCTATTTCCAACTCACAGGCATAGTTTTCTCTGACTCTCCAATTCAAGACAGTTCAATTCACCACCTTTTTGAAACATACCATGCATGGAAGAGTGTTTTCGAGCCTACCTCTCTCGGAACTCCAAATTCGATGAAGAAAAGTCCAGGCTTCCCTACTCCTGAAAGCTGTTTTGTACTTCCTATAGAGCTTCTTCCTGTAGAACTCTTGTCAGCTTTTGTAGGATGTCACTACGCCTCTGAACAAGCCCGGTACACAGGAGATTTTTGAAACAGGCCAAAAATATCAATGACAGGTTCACAGATTTTGGAAGCAGAGGACGCGTACTTCGCCCAAGGACGTTGCAAGTGCAAATGAACAGTAGGTGGTGAGAGTCTTCAGCCGAGCATCTTTTAACTGTGGCACAATTCATGGCAAGGGGATGAGGTGACCGGACCAAACCGTTGATCCAACGTCACGACCATCATTTCTCTGCGTTTCTCTGACCGCCATCACCTCCCCTCTGCCATTAATCGCCACCACCACTGCCAGTCCCGATGGTTTACCCCGACTGGACACTCCACATGTGTCGACTGCACGTCTCGTCGGAAATTTTGAACGTAACTGAGCTTGTTCGGATCCCACGAAGCTATGTAACTGGCTGAGGGTGGCAGTTGACTGGCCACCGATCCCATTCAATCCGAACCATTTTCACAGGCATGCAGCTTTTGAAATATAGTTTATGCAATTGACGAATGAGTTTAGACACTTACCTGCGTGGCTGTGGACGCATTATGTAGACATCGCTTCGTGGGACCATTCCTTCGCTTGTTGCTGCCTCATGCACGGGTGTTAGAACCTATTCCTTCATTTGTTGATGCTGTATGCATGGGTTTTGGAACTCGATCCTTCGGTTGTCAATGATGCATGCACAGGTTCTGCTGGGTTTCGGCTGTCGAGGATGTTTTCACGTCCAAGATGAGCCTTTTGCATGTTCCCTTTATTGGTTTCGGCTGTCCCTGCCTCCAGAGTATGTCTTCCAGAGGGATCAGCTACTACAGGATTCCTGTAGGATGTCCTGTAGCTGCTTCTCCTCCTAGGATGCAGGGTGAATGAGCAGGGCTATATTGCTGACGAGGGATTCGTTGATGAAGAGTCTAGATGGAGTTTGATAGGTAGGGTGAGAGAGACTTTGTTACTTGACTTGTCACTAAAAATTATTGCTGTCAATCTGAGGAAAACAAGGTTTCTTTTATGACTGTGCAGAAACACATAACCAGGTGGGTGCAACAGAGGTACAAAGAGATGAAACAGGGGTGACATACAGTGATGGATGGAAATAGGGGTGGTTGTATGCCCAACAAGCAGATTCCAACCTTCGGATTTCCTCCCAAGATTGATTTTGGCCTGTCTGAAGGTTCTACAGGATCTTCCTGTAGAAATACAAAACTTCTTGTAGAAAGCCCATAACTTCCTGTAGAAGGTGGAATCTCGACCTGAATGTGATCAAATCCTAGGAAAGGCGAGTGGTCATGGGGGAAGTGTCTGTGAGGGTGTCCTATAGCCTGGTGAGGACCCCTATCCTTGTTTTGCGCAACCCTCCTTACCTGCAATGTATTCCCTGCAACCTGCAATTATTTCACAGAGATTAAACTTACTTCTTATTGTTTCCCCTTTTTTTATTTTTTTGGTGAGACAGTTGGGGTGCCTCCATGAGGTTTTCACCCTCACTGTCTGCCCTAGGCGCCTCTAAGAGGTTCTCACCCAAGGATCTTTTTATTCCATTTTGTCTTTTTTTTTTTTTGATGATCAAGGTGTGGGTGGAATAGAGACAGGGCCCTGCTCCACTACCGGCACTAATTTTTCCAAAGTTTCAATGAACTCCTGCCTCGAAAGGGGTTTCCTGTAGATTCTCAATCGATGCCCATTGATGAGTATGGGGATGGCTTCTTCATCAATGGTCCTGATAAGGACTGAACCATTGTTGTTGCATTTCTCCACTGTATATTTTCCTAACCACCTTGTCCTCAGCTTCCCTTTGAAATCCTTGTATCTTGAGTCATACAACAACACCCAATCTCCTGGCTGGAATTTCTTTTCATTAAGGTGTCGGTCATGCCATAAATTTCTTTGGAGTTGAACTACTTCTAAGTGGAGGAGGGCCTACATTCTCTGTTCATCTAATCCATTCAACTGTAGTAATATTTCACGTTGAGCATGGCTGAGATCTAAGTCTAGCTGAGCTGCCACTCTCAATGTGTTGTACTTGAACTCTATGGACAACAAAGCTTTCTTCCCGTAGACCAGCTCATAAGGTGTGAAACTTATTGTAGTTTTCCAAGTGGTGTTGTAGGCCCGGGTGGCCTCAACCAGGTGATCTGCCCAATCCTTTCTGCTGCTACTCACCACCTTAGTCAAAATCTCTTCCAACGCTCTATTAGTGACTTCTACCTGCCCATTTTCTTGTGGGTGATATGGGGTGGAAGTTCTGTGTTTGATCTTGTGATGAGAAAGAAGGTCTTCAATCAGGTTAGAGGTGAACTGGCTTCCTTGATCGGTGACTAACTCTCTTGGGTAGCCAAACTTGTAGAAGATATTTTCCCTTAAAAACTCAGCCACTTTTTCTTTTGTCGCTGCTTTGATTGCCTTTGTTTCTGCCCACTTTTTCAAGTAGTCAGTGCACACAATGATGTAAGACCTTTGCTTTGAAGGAGGGTTGATAGGACCCACAAAATTCATGCCCCACTTCTCAAATGGCTCGAAGGTCACTTGAGGTTGGAGGGGAATTTCATCTCTTGGAGTCGGTTTCCCCATCCTCTGACATCGGTCACACTGGCTGATGTATCTTCTGACATCTTGATGAAGAGTAGGCCAATAGTAGCCTGCCTGTAGAATTTTGAAGGTAGTCCTTTTTGCTGCAAAGTGGCCTCCATAGGGCCCATCATGACAGATCAAGAGGATGTTGAAAACTTCCTCCTCCCTAACACAATGCCTCAAGATATGACTTGGGCCAAGTTTAAACAAGTTGCCCCCGATCCAAGTGAATGGGGCACTCTTCCTCACAATCCTGTTATTCTCCTTTGAGGATAGGTGCGGAGGGATCTCTGCCGAGACCAAGTAATTTGCTATATCAGCAAACCATGGAGAGAGTACTGAGATAGCAAACAGGTGTTCGTCTGGCATCTGGTCATCCACCGTCCCTTCTTCCCCTGCAGGGAAATCCAATCTAGACAGAAAGTCAGCAACAACATTTTCCTTACTTGGCTTGTCTACAATGGTCAAATCAATCTGCTGCAACAAAAGTAGCCATCTAATGATACGAGCATTCACATCAGGCTTATTCATTAAATATCTAATCGCATCATGATCAATGTGTATGAAAGTTTGATAACCAGTGATGTAGTGTCTGAACTTGTTTAGGGAATGGACTACAGCCAGGAATTCTTTTTCGGTTACAGTATAGTTCATCTCTGCCTTGGATAGGTTTTTGCTAACAAAGTATATGGCATATGGTAGTTTCTCCTCAACTTGTCCTATGGCTACCCCTATGGCTTTGTTTGAGGCATCGGTGTGGATGTGGAAAGGTAGGGCCCAGTTTGGACCTCTCAAGATCGTGGCGGACACCAGCTTATCTTTCAACTCATCCAGAGCCCTTTGACAGTCGTCGGTCCATTTAAACTCAACATCTTTCCCTAAGAGGCCAAACAATGGCGAGGCTAGCTTACTAAAATCTTTAATGAATCTTCTATAATATCCTGCTAAGCCTAGAAAACTCTGAACATCTCTTACCTTTTGAGGAGGTGGAACCTTTTGGATGATAACAATTTTGTTAGGATCCACCTGTAATCCTTGCTGAGAAATGGTATGACCTAGCACAGTCCCTTCAGTCATCAGGAATTCACATTTTTCAGGACTGAGGGACAGGTTCATCTCAATACACTTGGTTAAAACTTTTCCCAGGTTAGCCAATGCTTCTTGGAAGTTAGACCCATAAGGAGTAAAGTCATCCATGTAGATCTCCACTGAATCGCGAACCAACTCTGCAATATGCTCAATACTGCTCTTTGGAAAGTGGCAGGAGTGTTGCATAGCCCAAAGGGAAGGACCTGTAGGCAAAGGTACCCCAAGGACAAGTGAAGGTGGTCTTATCTTGGTCCTCCAGGCTAATTTGGATCTGATTATACCCCTGAACCCATCTAGGAAAGAGAAGAACTTCTTCCCTGCCAGTCCATCCAACACTTGATCTATGAAAGGCAAACGGAAATGGTCCTTCTTGGTGGCTTTGTTAAGTTCTCAGTAATCTAAACAGATTCTCCACTTCCTCTTTTTCTTGGACACAAGCACCAGAGGTGAAACCCACTCAATATCAGAGATGGGGTAGATGAATCCTGCATCCAACAACTTTTGCAATTCTTCTTTGACAATGTATTTAAGGGTTGGATTCATTCTCCTCTGAGGCTGTCGGACTAGTTTGCAATCCTCCTTGATCTAAATGTGATGGGTACAGACCGAAGGGTGGACTCCTTTCATCTCCTTATAGCTCCAAGCGAAAGCATCCAAATGGTGGTTCAATAAGCTACACAGCTCCTTCTCCTGGGAGGGAGATAGGGATGAGCTGATCTTTAAGGTTCTTCTGGGGCCAAATTCCACATTCTTAACTCTGGGATAGGTCGGATCAGCCACACAGAGGTCCACTAAAGTGCTGGCTTGGGTAGCTTCCACCAACTCCTCTAATGACAGTGCATCGGGAGGTGGATTTTGAATCAAATTCTCAATCAATTCATCCTCAGTTTGAGGGCCTCCCGTGGTGGCTTCTACTGTGCACAATGGTACAAAGTAGACCTCATCCTCATCTCCCTCTTCCAACCATAGTGGTAAGTCATGTTCTAGCAGAGGTTGGGAAGGAGGCTATTGGACTAGTTGTTTGGGCATAGGCCCATTCTTGATGGTCATGCTCCCAGCTCGATAACTGATGTAAGCATCCGCAGTAGCTAACCAAGGCCTTCCCAAAATGAGGGGGTATCCAGTGAGTTTTGCCTTTGGCTGAAGGACCAAGAAGTCCACAGGGTACTCCCAAGAGTAAACAGAGACCAGGACATCCTCCACAATCCCTTCGAGAGTCACGGTGGAGCGATCTGCTAACTGCAATACTGTCGAGGTCTTTCTTAAGGAACTCTGAAGGTTAAGTTTGAGCATAGTGTCCCTCGTCATCACATTAATGGTAGCCCCTAGATCAATTAGGGTTTGGGGGATTACGGTGCCATTGATGTGGACATCAACTACAAGACTCCCAGGGTCCAAATGTTTTGGACAGATCACTTGCCCCAACATTAGATCGAACAGTTGTCCTATGACATTGAGATCAATTTGTTGTAGATTGGTACATCTTTTATGGCTTAGAGAAGTGGTATTTTCACACTCAACTACTTAAGTTCTCCCAGAAGTTCAGTCTCCTCTGGGTTTGGTTGCGTGGTTACTGTTAGTCGCTCAGGAAAGGGTGGAATGGCTTTGGGTTCACTTTTCTATTTCTCTTCCTCATCCTCTGGGGGAGGAGGTTGGCGGTCTGCAAGGACCTTCCCAGATCGCAGGTTGATCTCCTGGATCTCCACAACATAGGTAGGGCATGTTGTCTCCCCAGTGTATACCTGTTGGGCCTGTCTGTTGTTGGGGTTCGGGTTCGGTTGAGCAAGCATCTGGGGTTGTCTTGGAGGAGAAGGAGGTAATGGTTGTGGTTGAGCAGGTGGTGGAGGCAGAATGGCGAGAAGAGAGTTGTATTGGGGCTTCCACCCCGGCTGAGGTGCATTCCACTGAGGTTGTGGCTAAACATATGAGTGAAATGAATGAGCAGTAGGTTGAGTATGGTATTGAGATGGATAAGACCACGGAGGAGGTGTGGACCAGGAAGGATGAGCAGGGGAACCCCAAGAAGGTATATGAGCGGATTGGTTGGGGCTATAATAAGCTTAGGATATCCCTTGCATCCCCTGCTGGTAAGGTCTGGGCCCATGCGGCCTCCTTTGGTTGAGGAAGTAGAGTGGTTCAATGGGTGCCTCAATCCCTTGGTACATGGCTTTAAATCCAGGTAAGGTTGGGCATTGGTTTATGGGGTGGTCTTCCTCACAAATGAAACATACCTCTACTAAGTGCAATGGGCACTCGTTCTTAGGGTGCTTCCTCGTACATCTGGGATAGAAAATGGCCAAAGCCCTCTCAGCTTCCTCTTTCTTCTGTTGGATTCAGAAAGTATCTAGTTGCATGGAAATGGTCTGTCTCATCTCAGTTTTGAGGCCTTCCATCTGATTAGCAAACTCATGCTTGGAGAAGGTGGCACTAGCTGAAAGTGGATTTCCCCTACCTCTTTTCCGGGCTGCCCTAGAATGGTTTCTAAACATAGTCTTTATGTCCTCATAAGGTAGTTGGTAGATGTCTCCTTTAGCGAGCAAATGGAGGGTATCTAGAAGGTCTTCAGGGACTCCTCGGAGCAGAACCAGCTTCAAAGATTCAGGGTCAAGTGTGCACCTGGCCCGTTTAGAACTAAGTTGGAACCTTTCCTCGTAGTCTTCTAAAGACTCATCACTTCCCATGGTCATCCGAAAGATCTCCCCCTTCATTTCATTTGACCTACAGTAGTCCCAGTATTTGTTGTTAAAGGCTTGCTGCATTTGAGCCCAAGTTGTGATATTGTTTCCAGGCAACCCCATGAACCAGCGTAGTGATGCATCCTTGAGGGTAGAAGGAAAGAGTTTCAACTTTTGCTCGTCTTCTACATAGTCATAAGTTCGACAAAGGACAAAAAACTCAAACAGGAAGGTATCAGGGTCTTCAGTGGTAAATCCATGGAAGTGAGGTAAGGCTGAGGGACTTATGTTTTTCATTTTCATGTCCCTGTTGGTCTCTCGGATGGGAAAGGCACCTTCTATTCTCTCCTCATCTCATATACCATTTCTATGTTCAGCCATGGTCTCAAGAGGGATGTTCTCTTGCTCTTCTTCTATTATAGGATCTTCGTATATCTCTGGAGGTTCACCTATAGGTTCTTCTGGATCACTGCCACCAAAGAAGAGAGAAGGGTGACTCAGTGATGTGGTGGGGGTGTTGGGTAAGAATTTTATGGTATTGTCTCTATTCCTATGAGGCATGAAATGAAAGATTTTTGGTTGCTTTTGTTTTTTCTCTGCTTGTACCTGTAAAACTGAAATAGATTGAACTGCAACTAACTAAAATCTATCTTGCTAAAATGAAAATGCAGAATTGAAATGAAAGCAGGAAAGCACTGATCTATTTTGCTGAAAGGAAATTACAGAATGAAATGCTAATCTACGCTTGCAGAATTGAAATTGCAGAAATGAAATGCTAATATACGCTTGCAGAACTGAAATTTCGGAAATGAAATGCTAATCTACGCTTGCAGAATTGAAATTGCGGAATTGAAATGCTAATCTATGAAAGCAGGAAATGTCTAATCTACTTTTGCGGAAATGAAATTGCAGAATGGAAATGAAACAACTACTCTACGCTTGCTGAAAGAAACTACTTAGCAGAAGGTTGTAGTAGAAAATAGAAGAAAAGCAACAATCACAAATACTCTGACGCTTCCCCGGTAACGACGCCAAAAAGATGGTGGGCTCCAGTATTGCAGCAATAATGCTGCAACTCCTGGGACTCCCTTCTTTACTTTTATCAACCCGGTAGTTCGTAACAAACTTGGAAGTGACGGTGCTATATGCACAAGTACTAGCTCTTACCGCAGGCTGTCACTTGATCAGTTGGCACAAGTCTGCTAGGAGCTCAAGCCAACTTCTATGAGTTCTTAAAAGAAGCTTTTAACTCTGATGCATGAAAGCTAACTCAAAAGAGGCTAATCTACTTGTAGAACGAAGATGAAAGCTAAAAGGAAATGCAAATCCTAGCAAACCCTAGTTTTGCTGACTAACCCTACTGGTGCAAGTAAAAGGATGAAAGCTACAGAAATGGATGCCATTGACTCTTGGAAAGGTAAAGTGCATGTGTCTAAGCTATCTCTGAAGTGGAATCTGAAAAAGGAACATCTTTTTGTATTTTTGAATCATATTTGTGGAATTATCTTGCATGTGTTCGACTATTGTTGACAGTGCAGAGGCGAGGTGAGGAATGGAACTGGCAAGGTGCTTGCAGGAGGTTGGGAAGGTGAGAATAGGGCCTAAGGGGTCCCTAGCACCCTTCCAAGAGTTTCACAGTGTTCGGATATCAAGAAACCGCTTTCGTGACTTCTACAGGAAGTCTGCAGGGGTTCTATAGGATGTTCTGTAACTTCTACAGGATGTTCCAAAAGGGAATTTTGGAGAGTTGATGGAGGAAGAAAGGTGAAGAAGTGGGTATGGAGGTGAGATAAGGGTGTGAGGAGGTCCAGGACATGGTGGATGGAGCTGAGGAGTGATAAGGATGGTTGGATTTGTTCAAGGAGGGGTAGAGCAATATTGCACAAAAATATGGAAAATAGGGCAAAGCGAGAGAATGTGGCAAATGTAAGGCAAGAATCCGAGTTAGAGGATGGAGCAGGAATGATTGATGGAGTAAGGGTAGATAGAGAGTTATTACAGGTGCTCTGCAAGTTATTTCCCAAACTGAACAAACAAAGACTCGGAAAACCAAGTACCTAGCTACTTTAACCTAATCTGACCTAATTATCAGCAAAGAAAATGAACAGAAGTTTATTGGCAACAAAATCATGTGAAATAGCTATGCAAACTAAGCAATAATGGATCTGAGCATGTAACCACAACTGCTATCAACTTCTGCAGTTGAGAATCTAACACTAGTGATTACATGATGAACCAAAAACAATGTTTTTGGTGGCGGCAAGGACACCTTGGTCTCAACTCATGGTCCCATGCAGGGAGAGGTGAGATCAGGGGTGCTTGATAGCCTTTTTCTAAATATCTTCTCTGTTATTAACCTATCAAATCAATCTGAACCTGAAAAGCCTTTTTAATCATCAACAATGACCTAGGTAACCAAGCAAGATTTTAATCTACTTAACAGAAATTGTTTTCCAAAGACATTAAAAACATATAATAGTACACAAAGGAGGCCTTGGCACTTGGGTTGGGCCCAACCCCAAGAGCTACAGGCTCCTAAGAAACAACTCAATACTGATGCCAAATGAAACTGCTTTCCATTACTCAAAAATAACCATGTCACAAAGAAAGTTGTACAGTAGAAGCTACAAAGTGAGCTGAAAAACTAACAACACTATAGTGCAAAATACAACTGCTCAAAAAGTAACCTACGAAGGTTGGAAGCCTTCCTTCTTATACACTACGAGGGTATCCAATAGCCCTCCTTAACTCAAGGGGCTCGGCTGCTCAAACTGCCAGTGATCAGTCACTTTACTCAAAACTGCTCGGTTGCCCTTGGGAATCCTTTTCGGTGGCCTGCTGAACTCCGAGCTAAGGGTGGATAATTCGAGGAAGGGTCCATTTAGTGTAGGAGACACCCTTCCTACGAATCCTCGCCCTTGTTCCTTCATGCTTGACTGTCATCTGGCTCATAATTGCTTGGCCTTGGTCCAAAATTTATCAAAAAATCTGCAATAACCACGTGTTAGCCTTCTTGCTCAAGTGACTATTCTCATTCGTTCAACTAGCATAAATATACTCAAAAAACATGCATAAACTATGTAAAATGGTGGATTGATGAAGAACAATTACCCAAAATGAGCCCAATAAGTTACCCAATTTTGGGGCTCATCATTAGGTTTACATTACTCAAGCCAATCGGGGGCAATGGATAGGACAAATAATTCCATTTGGTCACAAGGTTGAGTTATATTTTTATTTGAGAGGTACCTTATGAACCTTACCACATGGTTGGCTGCAGAATGTGGATCCCCATCGAACATTGGAATTTTTTTCATGGATTTCGATGAAGGATATCTTAGGGTCCTTGTCATATCTATGGCAGGAATATATGTGGTCAACATGTTTTTGGGTCCTTAGTGACATGGGAGTCACCAAGGTGAATGAAATTACCTTAACAAATGCTTGCTTCACCCTACAAGCATTGAATTTGAAGTTCAATGAAGAACTATGGATTTGTTCTTCCAATGGTGTTTTCAATAATGATATGTCAATATCTCATATAGGGACAAAAAACATGTTTCATGTCCCCGCCAATGACGAAAAATGTTATCGCTCAAACTAGCAAGGGACCTAAGGGGGATCCCTAAAGGGAAAATGTTAAGCCAAGGGCACTAAATGGAGGCTTAGCCCACTGCCACCTCAACTAAGGCTCCCTTCTATTTACATATTTTCACTGATGGGAGGAGACCCGAAATGTATGTAGTCACCGATGAAGGATGAAACAATGAATGGATATGAGTGACCCTAATAAACCCTTTCCCAGAAGGGCTTAAAGGATGAAGCTGGCTTGCTTTTTAGGCAAGGTACTATGTGTTCCAGGGAAAGGAAGAGAGGGTTTGAGGGTTATGTTTATGGGATAGTACTTGTGAAGGAGTTTCCCAATCCCTAAAATCCTTGTTAGAATTGGTACCCTGGATGGTTCTTAAATAATGATCTTTCAAAGGCGCATGACCACACAGGGCCAAGTGGACCCGGTCTAGGGTATGAGGGAAGAATGTAGCAACCAATGATATTCTTACCCTAGACAAGGAAGGGAAAAGATCAAAGAAATAATTTGCACTTGAAGGTGTTGTTTTGACCCTATGAGGTACTAGCCTTAGGGATGGCAGGGAACATTTTAATCCTGGAGATAGGGCTTGGATTTTCTCCCAACTCCATCATTGAAATGGCCTCAAAATTAGAGGAGAGATAGAGAAAATTCCAACGCAAGAGACCCTAGGAGATGGATTTCTTTTTATGGGTAGCTTGTCAGGAAATTGATGCCCTAGGTAACCCAACTTGCCTAGACCTAGGAAAATGTGAAAAATATGAAGAAATAGGTTTAAAGTGACCACCTTTTTTATGGATTGGTGCCTAATTCATTTTGTGTGTATGGAGTCAAGGAGAACTTATGAAGATGGATCTAGTTTCTTGTTTAAGGAGGCTCTAAAAGTCAACTCTGTCTGATGTTAAGGGAAAGAGAAGAAAAGTGACCTTAAAAGAATTTATACTTCGTTGCAAATGGATAAGACTTGTCAAGGTAACTTCAACCTCTAGGAAAATTCTTTCATCAAACATGGCCCATACATAGAGACATCCTATATAGAGACATAATTCCACATTGATGTCATAAGTGCATGCAACAACTAACCCTAAAACAACGAAAATATTATGATCAATATATGCGGAAAAGTAAAAGAAAATAACATCAAATCATACTTACATGTAAAAGAATATATCTAACCATCATCACATTTGCAATATAAGAAGCTCCAAGATAAGAAGACCCAATCCATACATCAAAATTCATCCATGATCTAAAAATATCCTCCAAGGAAAAAATGTGAAACTCTCGAGAGAGAGAATGATCCAAGTCAAGTGATGAGGAGAAATGATCTCAACTTGATTGTATTTATACACAACGTTGGAGCTCGAATTATCCTCCTTGGCCTACATAAGCCCAAAAAATAAAATAATGATCTAATAATTCAAATTTTTGTCACAAACCCACCAAACTAGCTCATAAATGAAAAAGTAAGCCTCTTAAGAGGTCAAATAATAATCTATGCATGTCGTAGGGCCCTCTAATAGGCCTAATGAGGTCCATGTGTTCCACAATGAAGAGTAGGACCCTAAAAAGTAGTGGACAAGGGGGTGGCCTCTCGTAATAACCTGTGGTGCTCCAAATGACATGTGGGGACACACAAGTCTCCTCATGGATCTTCAAACAAATTGAAGATGCCTGTAAATCATCCTCAAGGGCTAGGATGGTGGTGTAGGTGATTCCACATCATTGTGCAAGTCCTAGATCATCTCCCAAGTGTATGGTGTAGATCTCGGGCCAGCTTGATATGATGGATCAAGTGCATCCTCCTTGTCCAATAAGTGAACCACGAGAAATATCTCAATGGATGTGGGGATCCACGGAGTGTAATATGTTGTTGTGGAGGCTCATGGCTCTCAACACTCACCCTATATGTGCCAATGTGGCCCTCTGGAGGATTAAGACACTGCATAGGGAGACAAAACCCAAGATGGAAACCAACTACAATCATGCATAATATCCAATGCATCCCCTAGCCTTCTAGTACAACAAATCATTAGAGAAATCGAGTAAATGAGCTTGCCTAATCATGGACCACAAGTAGGAGTTCATAATGGTTTGTCCTTCCATAATGGGCTTCAGGATGTTCCAATGTCTCCTAAACTCCAAATGGGGTTAACCAATAATCCTATTAAGTGGTTTCTACTTATAAAGGGGATAATATAGTCAAGGTACATCCTTTAAGAGGTAGTGGCATGTGACAGATAGGTGAATGGAGTAGGGAGTGAGAAAGGGCAACCCCGGGTCACATGTTGGGGTATACAGGCAATTAATAAGAGGGAATCCCACACTTTGGTTTATAATGTATAGGGAGGAGCAATCATGGTAAATGAGGTGCCCTGACCTTGATTTTTCAACCCTTATTTATATGCATTTTTCTTTTTCATGATCTTCTTTGATTAATTGCCTGGGGCTCAAGGGGTTAGAGCATGATGTATAAGATATAGCAGCGAATTCCCCCCTTTAAGGTGGGTTGGTTCATCATCCACCTAGATTTAGGACAATCATGGGTTCCTATATGATGACAATGGTTCATAGAACATGTAGGAACACGGGTGATGGCTATGATGATGGGGTAGAGCTCATGTATTGGATTTTTCTTATGTGCTATATGTGTTTTTCCCGACCATATTTTGCATTTTGTGGTACATTTTCCTATCGAATGTGGCCATATATGCTTTTATCTTTCTTTTAGCTACATCAACCTTTGGCTTCATTACAGGGCATGACCTAAGGTGTTGGCAAGGGGAAGTGGCATGCTAACCCTATCTGGCCCAACTGGAGGAATGTGGACCTAGGTGGGAGAAATGATGAATGGGGTGAAAATGAATGGAAATGGGGTAATATAAGTGGATAAGGGAGCAGGACCACACAACCAAAATCGGGGTTTCCCATGAAATACCATCCCTAGAACCAAATGGTCAATAAAAGAGATCCCACAGGACTAGAATCCAAGGTTAATTCCTAAAAGGGGTATAGGGGACAAAAGCACAAAACCAACCCATTATTTCTGCCAAATACCCCCATTAATCCATGCCTAGAAGTGTCCATGATAAGAAAACTACAATAATTAATTTCTATATGACAAGGCATACCTTTAGATTTGGGAGACCCACCTTCAAACATAAGATCATGGTAGATGGGCGAGGGATGACATGGATGCATCACGTGGCAAAAAAAATGGCACAATGAGCTAGCTAGTGGCTACAAGGCATTGGTGATTACCAACTGAAGACCATCTTGGAGAAAACAAATCTTGTGGGGATATTACCCACAAAAATGTGGGTAACAGTCCCTTTATATATCTTCATATCTTGATTCATAATTAATAAGTAATGTAGGAACATCGAGAGTATAGTTGTAGGTAAGTTAGATAAAACCCAAAAGTATCGCTAATAATAATGATGCAAGGAGAATAAAGGTATAGACATAAAAACTTGTGATGGAAAAACAATTTATAAATCATGTACGAGAAAAGGTTTCCTAGAGAACCAATAGTTACAGTGGGTGGAAACCCATGTATTCTAGTGGATGGTGACATTTTATATGGACTCCAACTTATGTTTGTGCTTGCAGGTACATGATGAAAATCATAATGAGAACAAAGAATACCAAAGTCTGCATATGAAGATTAAGGGTGGCAAGGACAAAGAACCTGGAAGGAGGAAGGGACAAGTTCAATGGAGAATGCTCAATAACGATAGAACATGAAATAATAATTCTAACTAGTAATGATTAATGAATAAACCATATGGATTGTAATAATATGACAAAATTATTCTAGAAATTCTATGTAGGAATGAAATATGGAGAGAAATTAGCAAAACTAGGGATGATGATTTATTGAAAGAATCATAGAAATATTATGGAGAGGATCACGATGACAGTTATGTATTTGGTTGGAACTAAATGCCTATATATGCTATAGTTGTTATGGTGACCTATTATTATATAAGGGATCATTTGTACACTAAAATCAATACTTGAATGAATTGCAAATAAAATCCCCTTTGGGGAGATTTGAAAATAATTTCGATGTCACATTGAGTATAATTCTCATGTCCCTTACTTTATGAATTGTAATATAGGTGTTTCTTATTATATTTGCACCATTATTATACATATTTTTTCATATCAGAGCAACAAGATCAAAGGCTAAATTCAAAAGTGAAAGTTTTTTAGCAAGAGAATTGATCAATTAATATCGAAGATAGGAATTTTGCAAAATCTTGCAAAGTACATATGGTTGAAAGACAATTTAGAGTCTTGTATAGGAATTTAGATAGCATCAAATATCTACACTCTTATCAAATTATTATTCATATAATCTCTTTTAAGTGGCACAAGTAATGGGGTTTGTTTCATAAAGAAAAATATGGATCACACATCATGTTAAACTAGTGGTATATATGTTGGTGCTATAAACATTGTGTTGAATTTATAGCTTGATCATTGTAATTTGTTAGTAATTTGCATCAATCTCTGAGAATATGTCTAGAGAAAATGAAAGTTTAAGGAGAATGTATACAAGTTCAAATCGAGCAACTTATAGTTGCTTCTATTGGAAGATCCACCATTGTATAGGCAATGTAAAATGAAAGGCACTGAGCGATGCAGTTGTTTTTCAAGCCCAATGAAAATCCATGGGAACTGTATAGGATAAGTTTGGAGCACATGGATGGATAACATATAAAAGTATTAGAGGAACACAAGATTGTTGTAAAGGATACAAATCATATACTAGCCAATCATCACAAGGGCTTCACTGAAAAAGAAATACCATATCACGTGCGTTCATATTGGGGCATAAAAAATGAGGAAAATGGAAATAATATATTAAGCATATAATAGGGGGATAAATGGTTTTTATATTTTGTATAGCAATATGTGTATTATAAGTTATTGTTTGTACAATACATTGGCCATGCAAAGGAAAAAAACAAGTGGGTTGGAGAAATAGAGGTTGAGGAGTATTGTGGGAGTATCGATAGTGGGAGGGAGAAAGAAAAGGCTATGGTAATATTAGGTACATAGTAGCCTAATATGCAAACCTATGACCCTAGTATTGACATGAAATTCATGGTAATGTTAAATTCTTAAAGTAAAAGTGGCATTCTCCTTTATATTTCATTTTCATCCTTCTACTTAAATTTTTAACATTATCATGAAATGACTCAGGATGTTTGAGAGTGGTTTCGACCTCATTAGATTTCATATGGAGAAAGTAGAATTTTAGATCTCAATCGAAATCCAGTAGACTTATTAGTTTTTCGGGATTTCAGGATTAGGGGATGGAAATGTTTCCATAGGATTTCTTCATGCACTAGGGTATGGAACTCGTATATAATCAAGAGAACCAAGCCTTCTATGTACCTTGATGTTAGTGACATTGGTTTTCAAACTCCTCTACCATGACCCTACTAAAAGTGTACCTGTCACTCAAACAAAATCTTGAATTGACATGCTACATTTTTTCTATCTTATGTTAACGCTTAGAGGGTGATATTAATGACAAAGATCCCAAGATAGAAAATTATTTTGATGATATGTAAGTATTTCTTGTAGCATTATTTTTTTGGATGTCATAGGCCATCCAAAGCTTGTTTGTTGATGTATTTTTAGTTAAGAGTTGGATTTCACTTGATGTTATTTTGGTTATGTGCAGCCTTACACGTTATATAAATGAGAACTTTTAATTTGTGGACCTATAGTTGATGAAGATTATAACTACTAGATGAATGATGTTATATGGTTTAATACACGTTTTTATGTTTTTTTATCACAAATTCATCATTCTACAAGATTTTGTTGACATATATGCATCGAAATATATAAAAATATATATTATATAAAATTCAATCCCAAAATCTATCCCAAATTGGGAGATTTTGAAAGTTTCACTCCTCGCTCCTACTTCCACACCCACTTTTCACTTCTACTCTCGCTTCTCACTTCTGCTCCCACTCCCAAGCAGCTTTGCTCCAGAACAAACATGCATCACATTACTAATATGTCTATGATATATATCTAATGTGTGTGCTAAGATTTTTTACCTATTTCTTATTTAGTGATCCTCCCAATGATGGGGTAGTAGAGAAGACAACAAATATGACACCTTCACCCTTTCCTTACATTAGTGATGAACAGGTTGAATGAAAGTGAAGGAGAAAGTGATATCGACTATTTCTTAGTAGAGGGCACATGCATGACACATGAGATAATGAAATGGACTAGTGTTTGGAAGAAGGTGCATGCATGCTAAGGGCATTCATGTCACACCTTCAATTAGTTCCAGTTTAGTTGTTGTTTCAAATTTAGCAATTTCATTTTTGGATAGAGTTTTTCTATTATTAGAGATTTTGTTTAGTTATTTTTAGCATGGATGATCTATTCTTACTAAGAGGGTGTAAATATCCTTAGTCAATTAGAATACTTATGCATGATAAATTCCTGTCTTAGGCAGAGGACATAGATCTCAAGGAAGGGATGCATGCTTGCATGCTCCAATTCATCTTTTTATGGAGAGACACTTACTTGGCACTCTTACCATGCAACTATGGTACACTAGGTGATCGAGTTAGGGATGTGATTTGACAAAGTCCAACCAAATAGGATTTTTTATGTGTCCATATTCATTGTACTTTCTCTCTTATTCCTATTCCATAAGCGAGGTCAAAAGTGCGCCATTGTGTTGGTTATTAAGGTTTTGTTTTTCACTGTTGTAGTGTATCTTTTTCAGTATTCAATAAAAGATAGATGCAATTGAGAGTTTAAATCTATGTATTTTCCATTAAAATTTTCCACAGTTTCTGTTTGTAAATCAACCAACTTACGTCCACCTCTTTTTTATTGAAACTTTCAAGTTTTCAGTGACCTAGTATTTAAGTTATTCTTTCTAGGTGCGGAATCTGCTTACCATTGTTAATGAAAATAAAGGGATATAAATATAAAGGGCTGTAAAAATGTTAATGAAAAATGGATACCTACAATATCTAGTGAAAGTAGGGGCTTTTTAAATAGCGAATGTGTATAGGGTTTGTATTGGTAGGGGGTTAAATAAAGTGATTTTTAAAGGTATTTTCCGATATGTAGTCAAATTAAGGGTATTGTTTAGTATGCCACGAACACACATGTTATGTTATAGGCTCATTGAGTGAATCCCTCTTGTCAATCATTAACCAACTACATGCTTTAAGGGAAGAAACAAAGTTACAAGCTTTAGAAGAACTTAACAAGTTTTTGTTTTTAGAGGTTGCATTTAGTGCTGATTTTAATACTTGTTTTGAAAATTGGTGATGTAGCATCACCCTTTTGTCATTTCAGGGTTAAAATTTGAACATTTTTTAACCATGACAAGAAAACCTAAATATCAGGAGTGCAAAAGAGATGAAAGAACACTATCATATACAAAGTTGGTGATGAACATCACTCTTTTTTAAAGGTTGAAATTCCTACATTTTTCAATCTTGGCATTAAACACAAAATATCATGACTATGAAAAACCTTAAATATCAACACCAAAATTATTTCTATCTTTCTTTTCTTTAAAATATTTGTTCTTTAATTATTTTTAAAGCTTTTTTAATTTTATTTTATTTTGGGGGTCAAATTTACAGTTTAATTAATAGTATGGCCTTGATGACTAATAGCCTTGAAGGTAAAATAGATCAAATCGATTATAAGTATAAAAGTGACATTATATATTTTTTAAATTAATTCTTTTGTAAATAATTTACATAAAATAAATTTAAATTGAGAAAAAAATTATAAATAAATATTTTCTTAAGAGGAGGGAGACTAGACCCCTCAATATATCTTTAATAAACATGAGAAAACTCACACACCAGAAACCATGACACATCCCATCCCCATGGATGGCCTCTAGCTCTCTAACCCTTATTTTCCAGGATGGTGAACAAAGGGGGTAGGGAGGGGGGCATGTGTCCCTCCTACTGTAATGTGGTAATCGAAGATGTGGTTACAAAAGGGGATCTAGGTCTTTCTTTCATGCCGACACAGTTAGGCCCAAATTATTAGCAAAGTAATTCCAATATGAATTCCCCAATCCTAGGAGCAACATGGCAGAGTTGAACCCATAGCATTGTCTCTTCAAATATACTCAAAACCCCATATGTGAGATTATTTGAGATAAGGTGGATGAGATGATCTAATACATGAAAGATAATGCCCTGGTCTATATATTTGCACAAGGGCTTCGCTGGGGGAGAAATACCATACCACGCGCATTCATATTGGGGGATATATATTGAGAAAAAATGACATGATATATTGAGCATATAATAGGGAATAAATGGTTTTTATATTGGTAGGTATAAAAATTGGAGCTCAAAGCTAATGAAAAAATATAAAGGGTATAAAAAATGTTAATGAAAAAATGGATACCTACAATATCTAGTGAAAGTACGGGTTTTTTAAAATGGGAAGGTGTATTGGGTTCATCTTGGTTGGGGGTTAAATAATGTGATTTTTAGAGGTATTTCCAATATGTAGTCATATTAAGGGTATTGTTTAGTGTTCCACGAACGCACATGATATGCTAGAGGTTCATTGAGTCAAGCCCCCATGTATGTTTGTGGGTGCCTAGCCAACTGAGAAGGATCTCATAGCTTAGATTAGAAACAAATGGTAGCCTAAGGGCCATATTGAGCTCCAACTCGATGCCAAAGGCTTCTTCATGGTAGTCTTTTCAAACCTCGAGGACCAGACAAGGGTTTTCTAAAATGGTCATTACTTCTTCAATAATGCAATTCTCTTTATCATATTTTGGGAACCAAGGTACAATATAGACAATGAGAAGATTATGGCAACTCTTGTGTGGGTAAGATTGTACTTCCTTCCCATTCAGTATTGGTAAGAATATATACTACAAGACCTTGAGAATATGAATGGATCCTTTGTCAAATAATTAGAGTTAACCAAGACCATAAGATATACTTCTTATGCCTGCATTTGTGTATAAATGAACATTACTCAACATATTCCATAATACATTGAGATCTCATACCAAGATGAAGACATTCTCCAACCACTAGAATATGAACATGTTCCTTTCAAATGTCAATGGTGTCACAAATATGGGCACCTATTCCAAGAATAACCCTTGAATCAAACAATGACTCCTCAATCTCAAGGGCCAATTCTGAACTCGAATGGATTCTAGCATCTGCCCACTACAATAAGGAATCAAAAAACCCAACCAACAAAAATTCAAGGTAATCCCCAATATAGAAACCATTTTAGTGCTCTAGAAACCCTATATCAAGAGGAAGAAGAAGTGAAGCAGGCACCAAAAGTGATGGATGAGGACATTGCGATGTGGAAGATAAATAACCCAGAATCCCACAAAGGTGATTCAACAAAATCAAAGGTCAAAATAGGGGATCCTCAACAACACCAATGTCATAACCGCTAGGAATATAAATTAGAGCCCATGAAAGATAGCCTAGAGGAAATTGACATAGAGAAAATCATCCTCTCATAAATTCTAGATGAACAACAAACGAGGGATCTCACCAGAGTCCCTGAAGCTTAACTTTGGTTATTCCAACATTCATACACTAAAATCATTGACTCTCTCAAATATCCTAGTCTAAGTCAACCAGATTTATCAATCAAGCAACCATATCAGTCTTATAAAGAACCAATATCTACAAAGGAAGAAAAGGAAATAGGATGCAAGGCCTTGAAAAAACTGATTCAAAGGGTAGGCCAATTTATGGTAAATTTAGATAAGGTCCAACTACTCCTTAAGTTTTTCCTCGCTCCCAACCTTTTCCTCAATGAAAGTACTATCCTGGAATGTAAAGGGCCTTAACTTCAAAGGAAAGCATAGGCTCCTCCATGATAGAATAAAAAATGAACAACTCAACATACTCATTTTGTAAGAGACCAAATATTCCTATGAAAGACTTGATGAAATAACATCGAAATGTTTGAAAAGTTGTAGATCCATTGCTTTGGATGCTACTAGTTTGATAAGGGGACTAACGATTCTATGGAACCCAATAGAAATAAAATTTTCATATTGGTTTACTCCACCTCGCACCCTAGTAGGTCACTTCTGGCCATGGGGATTAAAATTTCTAGATACCCATTCGTGATCTATGGGCCTCACCTTCCCGCAAAGAAACCCCAATTCCTAAACACCCTTCTACAACTCACCAAACTCTTCCAAGGTGATTTTTTTGTGGTGTGGACTTAAACATGATCACATATCTCAAAGAGAAGAAGGGGGGAAGTCACATATTAGACATAAATGCCTGTCTATCTCAAGAGACCATCAAATCTATGTGTATGGTGGATATCCATACCATCAACATTGTCCACACCTAGAACAATAGATTAGGTGGTAAAAATCAAATAGCCTTTCGTATTGATCGTTTTTTTTATTTCTAAATATTTTTTTAGTTAAAGGTGTTTTTATGGAAGCATCCATTCCCCTATGCATGGGATTAGATCATTGGCCCATCTATTTGGAGTTAGACATTAAATCAGGCGAAAAATTTGACCCTTCATATTTGAAGGCTTCTAACTACAAGGCCCCTCCTTTGTTGAAAGGGCCAATGAATGGTGGTAAGATATATATTCCTAGAATCAATCCCCAATTCTTAGATCTCAACAAAAGCTAAAATACTTCAAAGCACAAACGAAAAAATGGAACAAGGAAGAATTTGGGAACATGATCCAAGCTAAAAATTAGTTGGAAGCTCAAATGGAAATAATTCAATAGAAAAATCCTATAAGGTTGTATAGAAGCCTTGGAGAAACAAGAGGGGACTATCTTGGTGCAATTAGACAACAAAAGAAATCAGGAAATACTTCTTTTGAAATAAAAGTACATGATTAACTAGCAAAGGGAAGGGGACAAAAACACCAACTTCTTTCAAAATCCAATGCTCTAACATCGAAACCATAATAGGGTCTTCTCCCTTTTATATAGATCAGGAAAAAAAAGTCACAAATAATAAATACCTTGAAGCTAAGCTAACGAACTTCTATAATAATATTATGAGGTAGCCAGCGATCAACAATTTTGTGGCCCACATTACTTTCCTTGTCACTCTCGACCATAACATCGCACTTATGAAAGAAATCACCCTCCAAGAGGTGGAAGAGGTTGTAATGCACATGCCAAAAAATAAGGCTCGCAGTCTCAATGACTTCACGATGGATTTTTTCAAGCCTACTGGTCATTCTTAGGCCCATAAATCTTGGAATTGATGGAAGAATCAAGGAAATCCATATCAATGTTACCTACCCTTAATTCCACTTTCCTAATCCTCATACCCAAAACCAATTACTTCTTAGATCCAAATGGCTTTTTCCCTATCTGCATATGCAATGTTATTTACAAGATTATTTCAAAAATAATAGGAAACTGACTGAAGCCTCTCCTTCCCATCCTCATTTCCAAGGAACAGTATGGATATGTGGAGGGGAACCACATTCTAGATGGCATCATATTGGCTCATGAGCTCATCCACTTTGTTAAAAAACTAATGAAAGCGAGCGTGGTCATAAAATTTGACTTTTCCAATGCCTTTGTCAAACTAAGTTGGACCTACCTTTACCACACCCTAGAAGCTTTTGGCTTCTTAGAGGAATGGATAGATTGGATTTTTTTCCTTTCTCCCCACCTTTTTTTATCCATTCTCCTCAATGGATGACCCACCAAAACTTTGAACGCTTAAAGGAGTATTAGGTAATGGAACCCATTATCTCTCTTCCTCTTTATCCTCGCAGTTGAAGGCCTTGGTCATGCTCTTCATGTAGGGAGAAGGAAAGGTTCCATAACTGGCATTCGCTTAAGTGGATCCATGGATCCCATGACCCACTACCAATTTTTGGATGACATCATGCTAATGGGACAATCCATAGTCAAATAATCCAAGGTACTAAAACATTTTCTGGATGAGTTCATGTTGGATTTTGGCACCTCAATCAATCCCTCAAGTCATAATTTTTTTCTTTCACACTCACTCTTTGTTCAAGCTCATGTGGCTTGACTTATGGGATTCCAACATTCCTCTCTCTCAGTCATTTACCTAGGAGGACCCCTCATAGATAACTTTATTTGGACTATTCACTGACAATACCTCTTAGCCAAAATCTTGGTTAAGCTATACATTTAGAATTTTCAAACACTCAATTTAGTCAGCCACTTAATCCTCCTCGAATCCATTTTACAAGAATTTCCCATCTACAAGATCTTAGTTATGGTAGTTCCAAAGGGATTCCTTTGATCCATCAATAATATCAATAGTGCTTTCTTATGGAGAGGGGCCACTAGAGAACAAAAATGGGCTATAGTTACCTCGGATAAGTTATGTCTCCCCAAAAATATAGGTGGCCCTAGACATGGAGATCCCAAAACATTCAACACTGTCATAAGTGCCAAGCTATGGTGGCGTTGGATCCAAGGAGGCAAAGATCCATGAAAAAATATTTGGCATGAAAAATACAATCCACACCAATATCTAGTCCAAAAGTTAAAGCAGAGGAATTCTATCTCGAGACCAAACATTTGGAATCTAGCAGATGGAAACAAATCTCTCATCTATAAGCATGGTTTTTTTGAAATCAAAAGTGGGAGTTTAGTTGATTTTTAGGAAGACTCTTGGAAACAAATCCCCAAATTAGGACATGAACATGCAGACCTATGTCATATGAGTTTTTCCTAATTAATAGTGGCTACACCCAGGTCAATCAATATTGGGGTTCTTAAACAAAAAACTCACGATGAAGACATTGGAAAATAATTTAATATTGGCCCTTAGATCTCCCTGCTCAGGATTATACAAAACTAGAACTTCAACTCTCGCAAAGGTTTATTCATATTACTAAAGGAGATGACAAACTATGATGGGGCCATCGCCCAACTGTACAATTCATTGTGAAGGAGGCCTACTCCATTGCTATAAATCTAGACCAAGTACCCAATGATCCAATTTGGCTCCACATTTGGAATCTAAAAACATAGCCGAAGATTGAACCTTTTTTGTGGCTCCTGGTAAGGGAAAGGGAATTAACATGGGAAAAAATCATTAAGAGAACTTATGAAGGCCCCTCTTCTATTATGTTTTTTTTACCATACTAAGAAACAACATAACATTTTCTTATCAATTGTGCCTTTACTAAGAAGATTTGGACAAAGCTAGCCTCTACCTTCAAGCAATCCAATTGTAGAAAAATGACATGGGGGGCATAAAGAAAGATAAAAGGTAAACAACTTATAAAGATATACTAGTCTTCAACCTTCCAACATAAGAACATACCTTCCATACATTCGAGGTGTCACTAAAAAAATTGTCAAGGTTCTCAAAAGAATAAATATTGGTTTAGTGTTTAAGCCATTTCAAACAATAAGCCAACAAATGAAATATTTTAAGGATAACATTGATCAAAATCAGTTAAAGGGAGTCTACAAGATCTATTGCTCTTGTGGCAAAATCTACATAGGTGAAACTAGAAGATGATTCAAAACAAATTAATGAGCATTGTGCTAACATTAGAAATCAAAGATCTCGCACATCTACTCTTGCAGGGCACACATTCACACTAAGCATCACATCTGCATAGAGGATGCTACTATCATTGCTAAGGAAGATCATTATTTCAAAAGAAGACTTAGAGAGGCTTTAGAGATTCTGAGACATCCTAATAACCTTAATCATGATGAAGATCTTGAGGTGAGTAGAAGTTGGCTCCCTGTGCTCTATCATCTTTAAGATTTGTTCCCTCCCCTCCCCCCTTCTAACTTTATACTAATGAAATTAAGATTAATTAACTACTACATTACATTAATTAATTAAT